>ML276114.1:0-39868 GCA_005239495.1 Nicotiana undulata
ACAAACTTCAAGTTAACTCTAACTTGAATAGTGTGTACCTATTACAATTGCTTCTAGATAAAGATGAAAGATACAATGTGTAATCACCTGCTACAACCAACTAGACTCAAAAGACAACAGATGGAACTGGTTCTTCTAGCTGGTTCAAGTAGCTTTTATGTTGCACAAGGATTCTGCTTGCACAATTGCTTTGATAATTTTGCTTTCAGTTCTTATTTCACTTCTGTGTTTGTGCGTCAATTCTTCAGCAGGAATGCTTCAACATTTTATAGAATTAGTAGTTGAGATGTTGTTGTTCAGTTCTAATGCAACTCTTCCTTGGTGGAAGAGTTTGTGTTTATCTCAACTTTCTTGATCTTGATTCTGTCCTACCTGAANCACCTTCTTATCAATTTGCATCCTTTTCGCTTAGGAGATAACCTCTTAGTTCACAGATAATGTTTATCTCCTGTGCATGGACGCTTCTCGTGCCAATGGGTCTGTTTGACTATGTTTGCCCTGATGGACCCGGTTTATCTGAGTTGGCATTTGTCAATCTTCAAAACCATGCAGTGACTTGATTCAACAATGTCAAATCATGAATGTCACAATACTGTGTAGCATGAGAAAAAAGGCATCTCTATGCATATATTGCAAGTATGCATGACAAATGAATGATTTCACAGTGATAATCCCATATACTCACACACTCAAAGTACTCAACTTGCTTGTCTCAAACTCCCACTCATCACACACAATCACTTAGCATTGTACGGGTGCCTGCGCCCACTGCTGGTATGTCAGACTCCGTAAGGGTAGATCCTGCTCAAGCACTAATATAAAGCGAGTATAGACTATGGAGTTGGCTTACATTTAAGTATACTGATAGTGGCCTACTGCGGCGAGCATCTCGGTCCCATAAATAAGAAAATAAGGCATGTTGCGGCGTGCAACCTGATCACATAAATATCGCTCAAAATACGACTCTAAGGCCCCAACTTAATCATCAATCTCTCAAGTCTCAAGGGCTCACTATCTCGTACCACTAGCCCAAACAATGATAATATGTGATGTAACAATGAATGATGAATAGAGACTGAGATATGATATGCAAATGAAGAATCATAACTGAGGATATAATTACCGTTAGAGCAGAATAACTCAAATAACGAAGATATCCTCATTAGGTCTCAACCAAATAAACATGATTTATAACATGATTCATAGCTCATATAATCAAACAAGTAAGGAGAACTTGGATATAACAAGATATAACGGTAAACAAGTCCCGCCATAGTCTAATAATCAACTAGAATCATGTTTTCCTTGGTGCACAGCCACACACTCATCACCCCAATACATCTCTTAACATAGTTCACAAGGTTAAATTCTCTCAATTCCAAGTTTAGATATGTTACTTACCTCGAACAAGACAAATCCAATACCGAGCAGGCCAAACAATACTCTAGAATTGCCCTCCTATGCGTATCGACCTCCGAACAACTCGAAACTAGCCAAAAGAACCTCCAAAACTTAAAATAATTCCAAAGGAAACAAACCTAATTGATAAAGGTTGAATCTTTAATCAAAACCCTAAAGTCAACCAAAAAGTCAAACCCGGACTTGGACCTAGGAGCCCGACAAAACTCACCAAATTCGACAACCCACTCAATTACGGTACAACTACAACCATACTAATTTAAGTCAAAGCTGACTCTGACTCGGTGTTCAAAACTCAAAAATTCACTTCAAGAAAGTTTAGACATAGATCTCTAATTTCTCTTTTGAATTTATCAATCAAATGCCAAAAACGAAGATGGAATCACTGAATACAATCAAAATCGAGTAGAAAACACTTACCCCATTCCATGTGGTGAAAGTCGCCTCAGAGATCGTCCAAGTCCGAGCTCCATAGCTCAAAATATGATAAAATAACTCAAAGTCCGATAATAGAGTACTTATATGCACTGGTAGGTGATCCCTTTGCGAACGCAGAACAATCAAGGAGGAGCAAAATTACACTGCTTCAATTAACTCTACGAGTTCGCGGCACAAGCCTCATGAACGCGATGCACATAGTTGACAGACCTACGCAAACGAAGGATGAACATCACGAACATAAAGAGGAAACCATCGACTTGCCTAGATCAGCCCAACATTACACGAACGCGTAGAAGCTAACGCGAATGCGAATAAGACCTACCCTAACACAATGCGAACACGGTCATCCTGTCGCAAACGTGAAGAATAAAAGGTGCCCAACTCTAGGAGTTACTTCGCGATCACAACCTAATCTTGACGACCGCAAAGAACAACTGAAACACCGGTAACCAGTAGTGCAAACATGAGACGAAATGATCTGGAACACGTCCGAAACTCACCCGAGTCTCTCGGAACCCCGTCAAATATACCAACAAAACCCATAACATAATACGAACCTACTCGAGGCCTTGAGTCACGCATAACAACATCAAAACCACGAATCGCATTTCAACTCAAACTTAATGAACTTTTAACCTTTAAAATTTTAAAAATCCACGCCGAACCATATCAAACCAACCCGGAATGACATCAAATTTTGCATACAAGTCACAAATGACATAACGAAGCTATTCCAATCCCTGAACCACAATCCGAGCTCGATACCATCACATTCAACTCCTGGTCAAACTTATGAATATTCTGAACATTCAAATTGCCAACTTTCGCCAAATAGTGACGAAAAGAAAACTGTAACCAAGGTGCAATCAACCAGTCAACACCCCAAGAGCCATTTTGCTCAAAATCCGTCACATGGACCAAATTGAACTGCATGCAACCAATATAGCATAGAAGAGCAGTACCTGGAACATAAAGCACGAATAAGATCAACTCTAACCGATGACACACCCTTCCACAATAGTTGTGCTGAGTAAATATCCGACCCGATATAGAATATGCATTCTCATCAAGCCTACTAGTGGTCTCCAGATCGATTCCGATCCTCCCAATTTAGGTAGATAACCTCTGAAAAGTCCATAATAACATGTCCATAACACATACCATCAATTGTCAATCCCACCACATGCCTTCATCGCCCACAACCAAGGAACGATATGCCTCTGAGAACGCTCCTAGTCCTCAAACCCCCAAAATAGAAGAATCTACATATCTGATCCCAATTCCACCACTCAAATGACTGACACAACCATCATACACCATCATCTCGCGAGATATACTTCAATAATTCCCTAGCCAAAATCTAAAAATCAATAGTCGATCAACCAGGCGACTACCATAATACTAGTCAAGCATCCGTAAGTCAAAACACAGTGCGTCTTTCTTAAATGCACATCCTTTTTCGGTGATACCAGATAGTGCCACCATACTTCTAAACGTTTGAAAACTTTTATGACTTCTAGAACTCATGACCGTCCCTTCGAGACTAAACCACAAACTTGCACATGCAAATCTCAATCCCACACGACGCACCGCCTCTAACATACCATCATATAAAAGCACGAGAATCTGATTGTCAACTATGAGTCACAAGTAGGATACATACTTAATCAGCCAAAATCCTTCCACTTGATCCTATCCAGGGGAAAATCAAAATATGCAACAAACTCCCCATGCCTGTAGAGAACATCCATCTCAAGTCGTGGTAGAAATAATCGAGAACTCTTCGAAACCCATTTGCACATAACTAAGCCATTATAACTGAATCCCTCCAACTAAACCAAGTCAGACAAGTTTCCAAGCCCAAGAGTATTGCCACAAAACACATGTAAAGCCTCACCACATACTACTAAGTTGTCTTATTTCTCCGAGTTCTTTCCGAATTGCCTTCAAGTTAACACTTCTCCTTGACAGTACACAAATATCCTTACCCAAATCTCATCGCAAGAGATCCCAACATAAAACCATGTCGCCCTAAGCCCATAAGCCATTGTATTTCCTCTTTAGCACCCCAAAAGTGCCACAACCAAGATACCTACTCTAAAAAGACCTTCCGTGTATATGAATTTTTTTCTTTAACCTCTTTGATACTAAAATGTCGAACCTCTAATGATACAGATATATCGCAAGTCTCGACATCTTCCAATGCAAATCTCAGATCTTAGCCACATACAAATCTGAAAAATCCTCAAATACCACATATGAAGCTAATCTAAAATTCCCCAACCAAACGAGCCGAATGACTCGTGCTCCATTAGCACACAAACACCTAAAGAAGTAACCCCACCTAGCGCAACCGAGTGACTCCCTTCTCTCAGCACATTACATCAATCACGAATAACAAACCCGTATCATTCCAAGATTTCCAGCATTCCCATAAAGTATAGAACATCATGCATCTAGCAATTCCCTTGATCAAGTCATCCTCAAAGCCAACCTCTTAAAGTCACAGCTGATCATTAAGTATGCCTTAAACCGAAACCAATATAACACTTAACCATGCAAGCTGATTGTCGATAACAACTCCCCCATTTGGCTCAAAGCCATTGAACATAACATCTGATAATCCCGCAATACTCTTACTTGATAACTGCCTAAATCTCGTACTGTAATTCAACTGAATATTTAACAAACTCGTGTAACACATATCATAAGATACCCCAAATCACTTGCTAAGCGCATATCCATCCTCGTGACAATCGTGTAGACTCCTTCAAGTGGTCCAAACTCAAATTGCAGCACATACACCCCCCGTTAATAGAAAGGGAACTCATCACAGAAGGGATCACACAATCGTAGAACGTCCCGGAGGAGATAACCCGCGTGCTTAGCCTCAAACCGGAATCTTTCTACGCTCTATCAGGGTCATAACCACAATGCAATCACTTAATCTTCTCAAATCTTACTCGTCAACAAGACATAATAATCTACTTCCATCTCAATGAACATCATGAAAGACCTCTAACATACTCATAGCTCAAGATTGTGCAATACATCAAGACACAAATCAAGCGTCCATAGTCCTTTCACATCCCAGTCAAAATTCTTTTTGTCACATCCAAACTATCTAAGCCCATCTTGTAGTCATATAATACTCATCATAAAGTTATCCAACCGCCCACTGAGCCATCAGTCTCACTCATAGGGACACCACCACACTCATAAGTCCAAAAGCACTCACTCACACAACTGAAACCACTAACCCAAGTTGCGGTCTGAACATGGACTCAATTCCTCTAGACCGTCATATCTCCACAACACATAGGACACTGTCACACCCCAAAACCGAGGGACACGACCGACGCTCGACCGGGTAGCCCCAGTCAAGCGAACCTGGATTCCCTTTTCCATCCCACGTATTACCCCGTGATTCCAATGTAAATTATTCAATTATAATTTAAACACATTCTTATAACCTGGAATTAAATTCTAGATTTTTGTCATTATCCACATGTGGTACAATACTTACAAAATATACATAACATACAGGTTTTCTTTACGTGGTCTACAAGTTATACTGCCCAAAATACATATGTACATAACCCACATTTCCTGTCTACAGAGCCTCTAAGAGTACAAAGGAGTTATATAATACTTGCCAGTAACAAGGCTCCGACTATACCTTACGCAAATACCAAAATAAAAATCCGGAAGAAGAGGTGGCATGAACCACACAGGGCCCCGAGAGAAAAGGGGCTCACCAAAACAGCTGATGGGACGTAGAGGAGGCACTACTGTTGGTGGGCTGGAGTACCTGCTATAGAACTACCTACAATCATCACAAGAATGTAGCGCCCCCGGCAAAAGGGACGTTAGTATATTTGAATTGTACTGGTATGTATGAACAAACTTTACTCTAAGTAAACTCAACAATGCATAGGCAAGAGACAGACAGAGAGTCACACAATCACTGCACAAAGTTATAGAAAGAAACACAATGGAAGTTCCACAATTCTCACTTCATCACAATCACAATCACAATCACAATCACAATTCCACCCTTATCCCTTCTCAACATTCCACCCTTATTTCTTCTGTTGCGGCGTGCAACCTGATCCCACCTGACAATCACAATCGTTTCTTATGTTTCTGTTGCGGCGTGCAACCCGATCCCACCGAACAATCACATCTCACCCTTATAACTTCTCACATATCACCCTTATCCCTCCTGTTGCGGCGCGCAACCCGATCCCACCTGACAATCACAATCATTTCTTATGTTTCTGTTGCGGCATGCAACCCGATCCCACCGGACAATCACATCTCACCCTTATCACTTCTCACATATCACCCTTATCCCTCCTGTTGCGGTGCGCAACCCGATCCCACCAGACAATCATATCTCATATCAACAATGACAGTTCACAATTCAATCACAGAAAACTTCAGCAATAGGAATATATCTTCTTTACAACCCACAATACATAAAAACAAATCGTGCCACAATAAACCTTACCAAACAGTGAATCATATACGATATTTCCACAGCCGTTTAGTTCAATTACATCACACCACAACTCCTTTTCGCTACTTGTTACACAGCCTTTAGCATATACATTCATACTCTTGGATTCATTAACCTACTAGCATCATTTCACATAGCATGGTCGTGTGGCAATCAACTAAAGACAGACAAGGAATACACTTCACGCTTCAACACAATTTGAACAACCATTTGCACATATTCACATCAATACACGTACCGTATGCTCGGACACCACAAAGCGATTTTACAAATATTAAATTTAGCCATACATACCTGGAGTCGAAATCCCCTTTTTAACTTTTACTCACAAATAACCGAACCGACTAGTACCGTCAATCTAGTTCACAAATAAACGTATTCAACTTAGAATTGGAAGGCATGCATGCAATTCAGACTCTCTTGAACATTCTACCAAACACTAAGTGACCCCATTAGATTACCAACCCCGTCTTTGTGAAATTTACCCCAAACCACTCCCTCATACTAAATTAACACCATTATTAAACATGCATGCAAGGTCTTAGTTAATATTTTCAAGAAATAATCCATGCAAATCCTCACTTTGTTTAAAATCAGAAAATTAGTGGAAAAAGAGTTGGGAACCCTTACCTGCTGGAATGAGGAAGAATAAGATTACTCGAATTATCAGGCCTGAGGGACTTTGAAAATCAACTTGATGGAAGAACCACTTTCTCTCTCAAGAACTCCCCTTTCCTTCTCTCTATTTTGTTCATAAAACTTGAATAAATGAAGGGGTGTGGTGTTTTAATGAACTGGGGGTCGGGTTTTAAAATTAGAAAAATTAGGAGCCCGACACCGGAATGCGGTCAGGAATGCGATCGCATTCCTGACATGCGGTCCGCAGAGACGACCGCAGAATGGCCCTCCAGGTGGGCCAAAATTATAACACGCTGTGCAGGTATGTGACCACTATGCGGTCCGCATACACGTTATGCGATCGCATAACCTCCCTCACATAATTCAAAGGGCAAGAATGCGACAACTATGCGGTCCGCAGAACCAAAATGCGATCGCATAATGGACCGCATAGTTGTCCTCCAATTGGGCACTGGCCTGCCCAGGTATGCGACCATATCCGGGGTGCTGTACACAATCAAGGCCCGTTTTAAGAATTTCTACAATTATAACAACTCGGGGACTTATTGGCATTATTTTAAACAAGAAATTTTACGGGTCTTTAAATTCTCCCCCCCCCCTTAAAATCATCCGTCCTCGAATGAGGATTTTGGAAATCGTTTGGTTTTGAAAACATGATATGCAAACTTCCAGATTTACACTAACTCCAATATTTTCAGAAAATTTTGCCAGAGTCTCCTTTGTATTGAGACCCATCTACCTGTCAGAGAGCCCCCGGAACACATTTCCAAGCATCATTACACAGTTTCTGTTATCCCTTCAACTGGTATACAATTCATTACCTCAACACTTGCACACATCCAATTATTTTGACAACTACACATAGTTTATTCTCTTTACATCACAAATTAGCATATGATTCAATTAATGGCACATACTTGCACATAATTTGGTCACTTTAGTGAGTCCCATACGATTCAATCACCTCAATACACCATATGTATAGTGCAATTAATTATTACCAATCTACACTACTATTAATCATTCTTGCCTATCACACAAGTTTCACAAAACTTTCATTTACTTCAAGGGTTTCACACCACTCATTTAATAACCTCATATACAGTTTTTTAGCACGCATTAGAAGGTTACAACAATAACGCAATTAGGGAAAATTGGGTGTCTTTGCACGAATCTGAATACAACATCAAATTGCCTTGGGACACTAATTCGTACGATCATTACTACACTTGTGCGAACATATGGGGATATTTTTCTCTCATTTCTTTTTGTGCTTCCCACGTGGCTTCCACGACTTGTTGACTTCGCCACAACACTTTCACAGAAATAATATCAACTCCCAAACATACATAACAAGGATGACAGATAGACACCTCGCATGAGTTAACTGTCCATTAACTTTACCTTTAATGATTTCCACTGTACAATTTACATTCCACCGGACATTACAATTCATGGTAACAACTGTCACGACCCAAAATCCCACCTTCAGGCCGAGACTGCGTCTAACGTTGAACCGGCTAGACAAGCCAACGTGTACAAGTAATCTAACTTTTGCAACCCAATTCGACAGTAGAAAAGATGATATCTTTAAAAATCTTAACAGAAATAACGAAGCACTTTAGAATTTTAATAGCGAAAATGTAATAGAAAATCCGAAAAATGCAAAGTGAAATGGTAAAATACATAACGCCGCATAAGCCCAAAACCGGGGTGTCACAACTCACGAACTGTCTAAACAGAGTGCTAAATACATAGTCTGAAAAGAAATACATCATTGCCTTGAAACTGGGGGAAAGGATAAGACAATAAGGAATCCAAAGGCAGGAGAGACACCAAGGCCCACGAACGCAAGCGGGTATACCTTGAAGCTCTGGGTGGACTGAAGGTGACTCCCTCAATGCAATCCACTGGGTTCGGATGCAGGGTCTGCACAACATTAATAAGTGCCGTGTAGCATCAGTATAACCGACCCCATGTACTGAGTAAGTGTCGAGCCTAACCTCGGCTGAAGTAGTGACGAGGCTAGACTTAGCAACAACGTTAACCTGTTCTATTTTACAACTCAAAGCATGGAAAAATCAAGGCAAAAGATAGGCAGACAAGTATGGGATACGGGAGCAGTAAAGGGGAACAAGTGAAATGAAGTAGTTAAATTGACATATGGAAGTAAACAAGGAAGGCAATTTAACACAATAGCTAACGAAACAAGTACAAGTACCAGGAATGTAAATAATGGCACGACATCACCTTTCGTGCTTTTACTCTCTTCCTCAGAATGCAATGTAATCAAATATCATGGCACAACATCACCCTTCGTGCTTTTACTCTCTTCCTCACAATGCGATGTATAATGTGAAATAGTATAAATCATGGCATGGCATCACCCTTCGGGCTTTTACGCTCTTCCTCACAATGCAATGTACAATGTAAGGAAATATAAATCACGGCACGACATTAACCTTCGTGCTTATAATCAATGTAAATCATGGCACGACATTAACCTTCGTGCTTATAATCAATATGAATCATGGCACGGCATCACCCTTCATTCTTTACACTCTTCCTCACCAAACAATGACAGATATAATGGAAAGGAGTACAGCATAGTGGAAATACATTTCAATATCACCCGGCAAGGGGAAAGCATCAATCAATTTCACAACAAGTGCCCGACAATGGTCTCAGCTATAACCAATCATTTCAAATATATCCTTAACAGTTGGGTTTTCAATCGAACCGATATATCATAAGTTCATCAACCAAGATTTCCAACAACAACGACTTCCAAGTAGAGACAAGTTCATAATATAACGAACATGGAAGTAATAACAAGATTTTTATCAAAAATAGACTCACGGGCATGCTGGACACACAATGCATAGGTACTCGTCACCTTACCTATGCATTAAACATGATATGCACTTAGCACATAGCATACAATACCTATTCCCTCACCAAAGTTAGGCAAGACACTTACCTCGGGTCCAAATATAGCAATCAACCTTCTAACACCGCCTTTCATTTTGAATCCAATTCCGGAACAACAATATCTAGGCATAATTAACTTAAGTATATCAATAATGACTCAATAACACCACCCCATAGCCTAAATACACAATTCCTATTATTCTTCCAAAATTTCCAAAATTCGACCCCGGGCCCGCTTTGTCCAAACACGAGGCTCGAACCAAAACCCGATCACCCATAACCCCACGAGTTAGAATACATAATTTGTTTTCAAATCCGACCCCAAATTGGGGTTGAATTGTCGAAAACCCTAAATCTTCCCAAAACCCCTTATTTCTACTTTGATTTTATGATTTTAGGCCTAGATTTTAGTGTGAAATCTTGTAAAAGAAGTTAAGGAGTAAAAAGAATGAGTTAGAAATCACTTACAAATGTTTTGGAGAAGAAGGAGTGTTTAGAAAATCGCCTCTTATGATTTTAGGGCTTTGAAATATGAAAATAACTGAAATTTCCGTATGATTATACCCATTTTTGATCCCCCACCGCGGTCAGCGAAAAAACGACCGTGGCCGCGAAGGCAAAAATCAAGAAAAGCTGAAGAAAACCCAAGAAAATTACTGCTGTGACATTCTTTAGTATTTTGCCCATAACGTTTTATACAGATGTCCGAATTGCTATTTCTTTACCTTTCTGGAAACTAGACATGAAGGGCTACAACTTTTGGTTTTGAATCATCTCAAACTGCCTTGTGGATCAAAAGATATAGGTCTCCGAAGTCGGACCAGTGACCCAGCCCTCCACCGCGGACGCGAAAAAAGGACCGCGGACGTGGTGGTAAGTTCTGTGAACTGTGTTCTGCTATATTTTAATCCTTAAAACATCCCGGGACCTACCCGAAACTCACCCGAGCCCTCATAACCTCAAAAAATTACGCACAGATGGTTAATTAGTTTATTTATTTATTTATTTTTATTAATTAATAAAATCATTATTACTCTTACTCTATACATAATTATAGGTTTAACAAGCATGACTCCCTACCAGTACTATAGTAAGAACAAAACAAAATTTAATTCACAAGAGAGAATTTAAACACAAACTTTCCATCACAAGGATCTCATCTTTACAGAACTTCCACCGCGGCGCGTAGCCAGGCTCAAATTTACCAAATCATAATAACAAGCGGGGATCTCGTCCTCAATTCTGAATCACAAGCAATATGCATATCGTGCCAATCGAGACATTCCATTTCCTTCATTTAAATATTTTCCGTTAAGCAAAATTTCAACCCGTAATGGTAAACACAGTTATTCCCGTAGAATTTCTCAATACAAGTATTCACATAAGTAGACTCTTAGAGTAAGCTCACCCGAAAGTGAAGCATATTAGAAGAATTTTATTAGATACGCATAACCGAATTAAGTTTGGAAAAATCATTACTTATATTAATTAGGTATTATCTTTTTAATGAAACCATTTTATGTAACAACCTCATCCATACCATAGAAAATATTTCAACAGACTGGGTCTCCGCCTCTAGGAATCTAACCTCCACTTTCGACATTCCGACTCCTTTCTCCTAGGTGGTCATGTAGTTGATTTGTAGCTGAAATTGGGCACATAGCCTGAGTGCTCTGATGAAATATGACTCTCCCAAGTCTAGGGCAATTTCTACCACTAGCCGACATAAAGTATCATCATGCCCTGAGTCGTCCAAAATTTACAATCATTTTTTTGAGTCCTTTTTAATGAGTCTAGGGACTCGCCCTCTGGCTACACCAACCAATGTAGGAGTATGACGGGTTAACTTATCGAACCTGATGGCATATTCTGATACCGTCTTATGACCTGACACAACCGTGACTTCCACGCAGAGTAGACTTTTGTAGACTTCAAGTTGTTTGAATAACTCCTTTGGCACTGAGGTATAGGGTTATTAAGTAGGTAGGCGTACCGAAATTCCCAGCTTTATATCTTGTAAAATCCCCGTCCTTTTACATTCCAAACCAAAGCCGATATGATGCATGGCCTCGCAATCTATTCCTTAACAGTGGATTTACACACGTGGCACAAGTCATAGGTCACAATACCTGATAATCCACGATGTTAAACTTCACGGCTCATATAAATCAACTTCGTTGCTTTACACTTATTCCCATGGTGTGCAATACTTCCTGGAAGCGGAACAGAAAATCATGTGGGTCTTCAAAAGATATACCACTGGAATGGAGTGGAACTTGTTTGGTAAGCCCAACCTCAATAAACAGACTAGTGCATTCTGCAACCATGGAGTAGCTATAAATCCTTCCAGAATCTGATCTAGTCCACATATACTGACTGAGCTAGAACCTCCGCATCTAGATCCATTTGAGACTGTACAATAAGTGCTGATGTTCGAGCTTTAGGCTGCACTTTGCTTCTGTCTCTTCCCTTGATCGTAGCTGTCATTGGGGCTTCATCTCTTGTCCGGTCGTAGACGCTTCGCATGTTGTCGAGATTAGTGAGAGAACAAGAGTAGGCAAGTTCAATCATCAATGATAGAATAAATTCGCACGATGGAGATGAAGAAATGTGGAGTTATTCCTAACTTTGCAGCCTCTGGGGGATAAATACAGACGTGTCCGTACCGATCCCTCAGACTCTACCAAGTTTGTCCTTGAGTTGTGAGACCTAAGCAACCTAGTGCTCTGATACCAATTGTCACGACCCAAAATCCCACCTTCAGGCCGCGACTGCGTCTAACGTTAAACCCGCTAGACAAGCCAACATGTACAAGTAATCGAACTTTTGCAACCCAATTCGACAGTAGTAAAGATGATACCTTTAAAATTCTTAACAGAAATAACGAAGCACTTTAGAATTTTAACAGCGGAAATGTAATAGAAAATCCGAAAAATGCAAAGTGAAATGGTAAAATACATAACGTTGCGTAAGCCCAAAACCGGGGTGTCACAACTCACGATTTGTCTAAACAGAGTGCTAAATACATAGTCTGAAAAGAAATACATCATTGTCTTGAAACTAGGGGAAAAGATAAGACAATAAGGAATCCAAAGGCAGGAGAGACATCAAGGCCCACGAATGCCAGCGGGTATACCTTGAAGCTCTGGGTGGACTGAAGGTGACTCCCTCAATGCGGTCCACTGGGTCCGGATGCGGGGTCTGCACAACATTAAGAAATGCAGTGTAGCATCAGTACAACCGACCCCTTGTACTGAGTAAGTACCGAGCCTAACCTCGGCTGAAGTAGTGACGAGGCTAGACTTAGCAACAACGTTAACCTGTTCTATTTTACAACTCAAAGCATGGAAAAATCAAGGAAAAAGATAGGCAGACAAAAATGGGATACGGGAGCAGTAAAGGGGAACAAGTGAAATGGAGCAGTTAAATTGACATATGGAAGTAAACAAGGAAGGCAATTTAACACAATAGCTAGCGAAACAAGTACAAGTACCAGGAATGTAAATAATGGCACGACATCACCCTTCGTGCTTTTACTCTCTTCCTCACAATACAATGTAATCAAATATCATGGCACGACATCACCCTTCGTGCTTTTACTCTCTTCCTCACAATGCAATGTAATCAAATATCATGGCATGGCATCACCCTTCGTGCTTTTACTCTCTTCCTCACAATGCAATGTACAATGTAAAGCAATATAAATCATGGCTTGGCATTAACCTTCGTGCTTATAATCAATGTAAATCATGGCACATCATTAACCTTCGTGCTTATAATCAATATGAATCATGGCACGACATCACCCTTCGTGCTTTACACTCTTCCTCACTAAACAATGACAGATATAATGGCAAGGAGTACAACATAGTGGAAATACATTTCAATATCACCCGGCAAGGGGAAAACATCAATCAATTTCACAACAAGTGCCCGGCAAGGGTCTCAGCTATAACCAATCATTTCAAATATATCCTTAACAGTTGGGTTTTCAATCGAACCGATATATCATAAGTTCATCAACCAAGATTTCCAACAACAACGACTTCCAAGTACAGACAAGTTCATAATTTAACGAACGTGGAAGTAATAACAAGATTTCATCAAAAATATACTCACGGGCATGCTGGACACACAATTGCATAGGTACTCGTCACCTTACCTATGCATTGAACATGATAAGCACTTAGCACATAGCATACAATACCTATTCCCTCACCAAAGTTAGGCAAGACACTTACCTCGGGTCCAACATATAGTAATCAACCCTCTAACACCGCCTTTCCTTTTGAATTCAACTCCAGAACAACAATATCTAGGCATAATTAACTTAAGTATATCAATAATGACTCAATAACACCACCCCATAGCCTAAATACACAATTCCTATCATTCTTCTAAAATTTCTAAAATTCTACCTCGGGCCCGGTTGGTCCAAACACGAGGCTCGAACCAAAACCCGATCACCCCATAACCCCACGAGTTAGAATATATAATTTGTTTTGAAATCCGACCCCAAATTGGGGTTGAATTGACCAAAATTCCCAAAAACCTAACTCTACCCAAAACCTCTAATTTCTATTTTGATTTTAGGTTTTAGGCCTAGATTCTAGTGTGAAATCTTGTAAAAGAAGTTAAGGAGTAAAAAAAAAGAGTTAGAAATCACTTACAAATGTTATGGAGAAGAAGGAGTGTTTGGAAAATCGCCTCTTATGATTTTAGGGCTTTGAAATATGAAAATAACTGAAATTCCCGTATAATTATACCCATTTCTGGTCCCCCACCGCGGTCAGCGAAAAAACGACTGCGGCCGCGAAGGCAAAACTCAAGAAAAGCTGAAGAAAACCCAAGAAAATTACTGTGGTGACATGCTTTAGTATTTTGACCATAACGTTTTATACAGATGTTCAAATTGCGATTTCTTTACCTTTCTGGAAACTAGACATGAAGGGCTACAACTTTCGTTTTCGAATCATCTCAAACTTCCTTGTGGATCAAAAGACATAGGCCTCCGAAGTCGGACAAGTGACCCAGCCCTCCACCGCGGACCGCAAAAAAATGACTGCGACCGCGAAGACCTTATCGCGGTCCGCGAAAAAAGGACCGCGGACGCGGTGGTAAGTTCTGTGAACTATGTTCTGCTATATTTTAAGCCTAAAAGCATCCCGGGACCTACCCGAAACTCGCCCGAGCCCTCAGAACCTCAAACCCAATGTACACACGACTTCAAAATCATCCTACGGACTTATTCGAGTAATGAAACCACCAAAATAACATCAAAAACAATGAATTAAACTCCAGAATCTATAGAATTTTTCTCAAACTTCGTAAACTATCAAATTTTCCATTTTTGATCTGAAACACGTCAAATCAAGTTCGTTTCACACCAAATTTTACAGACAACACATATTAACTATATCGAACCTGTTCCGGACGCCAGAACCTTAATACGGGCCCGTTATCACAGGTTTTGCATCAAAGTTCATTTTCAAAAGTCTTTATTATTTTCGGAAAACAATTTTCTATAAAAATTCTTTTCTCTGTCTTAGGACCTCGGATTTCGATTCCGGGCATACGCCTAAGTCCCATATTTTCTTACGGACCCTCCGATACCCTCAAATCACGGGCCCGGGTCTGTTTACCAAAAATGTTGACCAAAGTCAACTTTATTCAATTTAACTATATAATGTCTTCATTTTATCAGTTTTTCACATAAAGACTTCCCGGCTACGCGCTCGGGCTGTGCACACATATCGAGGTGAGATTAACAGAGGCTTTCGGGGCCTCAAAATACCGATTTAGCTAAATTAACATAGGATGACCTTTTGGGTCATCACAACAACAACAACCCACAATTCCATCACATGGCATCATACCATCAAGGATATCATTTCATAGTAACCAAACAATCATGTGTTCATAATAATCCCTACCAGCCACTAATGTAATCACGAAGTTGTTCATCAACAAGAATATAATTTCATTTCAATCAACAATCCATATTAAGTCAAGCCACGATGATTCTTGCCAATAATGCATCATATAGGATATTACCACGATCATATAGTTCAATCAAATCAATTCACACCCTTCTTTTATCACTACCTTCTTAGACATAAACATATGAAAACACAAAGTACATGAGGAACAGTTAGGGGGAACATCATACTCCTAGTGCAACCTAATGGGGAAAATGCTCTTATGTACCCTTCATTTTCAATTCACATAACATCTATGGGGGAAAATTTTGAGAATAGACGGTTTACCCTCCTGAATTCTAAATCTCTATGCGAACACCCAAACTAAACTCGAGGTGACCTTCATGATTTCTCTAAGATGTGCCATAGTAAATTGACCATAAAATTATCTACTAAACATATGAGATCACAGGGTGACTTTGACACATTTGAACTTTCAATACCAAAACAGGCCAAACACAGTGAGGAGCAACGGAGTGAAAGATTGGGCTGGAATTATTCAGGAATCCATTAATGTGCTGAGCAGAGTATTTCATGAGGTTATATGCTAAGAGACACGAGGATCCATATTAGTGATGCTGACATGGTTTAGTCCAGGTGACTACATCAATTATCAGATAAGTGAAGCATAGTGGTAACTAGTATTCTTAGATAAGGTGGATACCATGTATGTGAACTTGAGACTTTAAAGAACTTATCAAGTAGGATACACCAGCTGTGTCTCTAAGTGTAAGGTAAATAGTTGAGCTTAAATGGTAAGACTCTTGCAACATGGGTGTGATTGAGGCCACAAATAAAATACGTGGAATTTGATTTCACTCCTAACAATAAGCGACACAAGGACTCTATGCCACAAGCGCATGAGGATGGAAAAAAGGTCATCTACTTATGAGGTTATCATAATTCGAACAATCTACCCCTCCCCCATGCGGTGAAATGCCAGAGGTAGCAGGAATTCCCCATACATGACCATGACGTTGTCAATACTCCTAGAAGCCGAGTGAGCATAAAGTCACATAACCCCATCAAATCTGACCCATTTAAGACTTTTGAAAAGGTGACACACTTTGATTTGAAATCATGGAAATTTAAGCTTGAACTTTAAGGAAAATCATTACTTTTGGAATCCATGAGACATGCCTTCGTAGCCCTAGAAAATCATCAACAATGGCGAGAAAGTACTCAAAATCATTACGAGCTAGTGTAGAATAAGGCCTCGAAGTGACCATATGAATAATTATGAAAGGGTGAGTAGTATTGATGCACTTATCGGAGAGAGTAACCCAAGTTACCTAGTCACATGGACAAGCAAAGCAGGTAGATGATCGTTTAGGAGAAAATCTCACAAGGAGTACGAGCAATATCTTTTTATCATAACAACATGAACATACCCCGACCCTCGATGCCATAAGGCATAAAATTAGATTCACAAGGAGAGTTACCAGATGAAAATATATAGTAAGGCAACACAACTAAGAACACCATTTGGAATCAACAAGCTTAAACAGAGTTGAAGACATTTAGAAGTCTGTAGTAAGGGGAAATTTGCCCACTCCCAGGGCGCTTGTAGAGTACATAACAGTGAGGTTAATTAAATCAGATCATATAGTTGGATAACTAGTTGAGAAATTGAGATAATATCACATTGAAGATTACAGGTAAACAACACATGATGCAAGACAAATGAAAAGAAAGTGAGAGAGCTTATAGAAGTGACCTTTACATTGTAACCACTAGGAAAGGTGATAATAGAAGGGATTACGAGGACCTTTACGTTTTTGAAAGAAGATCTCTGCATATAGTGACATGATGTATAGCCCCAAATTTAAAAATCCACTTATGGCTAGCGACTCTACTTCACAATGAAGCTTCACAACACCCTTCCACAAAACCCTTGATGAACTTAAAGTGAAGTGGGAACCCGCGTAATTTGTGGCATTTATTAATCCATTGACCATATATCTAGAAGTATTTTAAAATTAGAGCTGCTCTTTCTGGTTCAAGGTTCAACCTTTAACGATAGTGCTTCTAAGGGAATATGATTGAGAAGGGATAGTATAACAGATAGTGAATGAAGCAGGCTCGTAATTAAAGTACGAGGATGGATTGCTTTCCCCCGCCATCTATAATTCTATATCCTTGTTTAGTTATGTCAGAATATTGAAAATCCCAGTAATATGAGAGGACCGAAAACTAGCTAGCTAGAGAATAAAGGTATTGTTACATCTATCCCATTTCCTCGATTCAGCGGAATTGGTACAGAATTAGGGTGGATCACTATTGATAAAAGAAATTGTAGTTCTAGATACCAAGGACACAATTATGTTGTTCCTTCAGCCCTTGAGATTGGAATTGAGGAATGGGTCAACAACTAGGGGAAAGCCGGGTACGACAGAGTAGCTAACCAAAAAAAAGAACTTAAGGTTTTAAGAGTAACTCAAGAGCTTCACGGCTAGTGGAGCCACTACAAACATCAAAAATCAGCTCGATTCGTATCAACATGGAGCAATTAACATATAACGACACTTAAACAAGTATTATGCGATCCAAAAGAGGATCGAAAATGCTCATCTTCCATTTAACCAAAAGAAGAACAACCTTCAAGAATAAGATGAGCAACAAGAATAAGTAGCACGATCCATCTACATGGAGGCTCGACGGACCCTAGCTTCGATGGAGATTAAATAATGTTTAAAAGTAAGTGAGCAGACCAAATTCAAAAAATAACATGTCGGAGAAGAGGGAGATTCTCGCCAAGAAATTAAAAATTTAGCCGATTCGGACCACTAGGCCAAAATGAAAGCCTCAACAAGGATAGAGCGAGGGCACTACCATACTAGAGATGATGATGAAACAAAGCAAGATCTTCACCTATATCAACATTGAGATTGAAGCAGAAACCCTAAGAAAAGGGCCAAGAAAAGATATCTTTTTGTTTTGTGCGAACATATGATAATGGTTCATCCCTTCATTCGATGAGAAATTCTTCGAGTATAGTCCCTTGTTAGAGTTTTAGAAAGTCGTGTTGGAAATGGTAATTCTATAGCTACAACTCAATTCAAGGACATGATCATAGAGCTTGATATCATAAAAGATTGCATATAAGAGAATTTGTGGTAGAGCGAATTCAAGAAATATTGGATCTCGTTCAAAGAGTAGGTGCATGCAATGGTTTGTGACTTAACATTTATTAAGACCATGCCTATGAAGGTTCTTCAATATGGATGTACATATACAACAAGAGCACGTTGGTACCATACCGATATACTATAGGATTTGGTGGTGCAGGGACATCAATAGGGACAAGGGCACTCCCCCCTTAGCGATAAGTCCTATCAATCCCTCCACAGCTCAATACATTCTCCTAACAAGCCCTTGGGCAGTCCCTTCGGACTCAATGATGGGATCATTCCCTCCTCATGGCTTCAAACACTCGGATTATGGTATCATGATTACTCATTTTGAGAGTAAGGCTTGGAGAGAAAACTAACTCCCTAATTTGAGGTCTATCACACGATTGGAGTATCAAAGAAGGGTGAAATTCCTAAATGTCCATGTAGCCCCCTAATTATAGATGTGGTCGACAACACACCGATAAGAAGGGCTCTACTAGACACGGCTCCGAGACATCCTAGGACTCTTTTAAAAATCTTAGGCTCTGATACCAAGTTTGTCACGCCCCAAAACCGAGGGACACAACCGGCGCTCAACCGGGTAGCCCCAGTCAAGCGGACCTGGATTCCCTTTTCCATCCCACGTATTACCCCGTGATTCCAATGTACATTATTCAATTATAATTTAAGTACATTCTTACAACCTGGAATTAAATTCTAGATTTCTGTCATTACCCACATGTGGCACAATACTTACAAAATATACATAACATACAGGTTTACTTTACGTGGTCTACAAGTTATACTGCCCAAAATACATATGTACATAACCCACATTTCCTGTCTACAGAGCCTCTAAGAGTACAAAGGAGTTATATAATACTTGCCGGTAACAAGGCTCCGGCTATACCTTACACAAATACCAAAATGAAAATCTGGAAGAAGAGGTGGCATGAACCACACACGGCCCCGAGAGGAAAGGGGCTCACCAAAACAGCTGATGGGACGTAGAGGAGGCACTACTGTTGGTGGGGTGGAGTACATGTTATAGAACCACCTACAATTATCACAAGAATGTAGCGCCCCCGACAAAAGAGACGTCAGTACATTTGAATTGTACTGGTATGTATGAACAAACTTTACTCTAAGTAAACTCAACAATGCACAGGCAAGAGACAGCCAGAGAGTCACACAATCACTGCACAAATATATAGAAAGAAACACAATGGAAGTTCCACAATTCTCACTTCATCACAATCACAATAACAATTCCACCCTTATCCCTTCTCAACATTCCACCGTTATTTCTTCTATTGTGGCACACAACCCGATCCCACCTGACAATCACAATCATTTTTATGTTTCTGTTGCGGCGTGCAACCCAATCCCACCGGACAATCACATCTCACCCTTATCACTTCTCACATATCACTCTTATCCCTCCTGTTGCGACGTGCAACCCGATCCCACCTGACAATCACAAATATTTCTTATGTTTCTGTTGCGGCGTGCAACCTGATCCCACCGGAAAATCACATCTCACCCTTATGACTTCTCATAAATCACCCGTATCCCTCCTGTTTCGGCACGCAACCCGATCCCACCAGACAATCATATCTCATATCAACAATGACAGTTCAAAATTCAATCATAGAAAATTTCAGCAATAGGAATATAGCTTCTTTACAACCCACAATACGTAAAAAGAAATCGTGCGACAATAAACCTTACTAAACAGTGAATCATATACGATATTGCCACAACCATTTAGTTCAATTACATCACACCACAACTCCTTTTCGTTACTTGTTACACAACCTTTAGCATATACATTCATACTCTTGGGTTCATTAACCTACTAGAAACATTTCACATAGCATGGGAGTGTGGTGATCAACTAAAGACAGACAAGGAATACACTTCACGCTTCAACACAATTTGAACAACCATTTGCACATATTCACACCAATACACGTACCGTATGCTCCGACACCACAAAGTGATTTTACAAAGATTAAAGTTAGCCATACATACCTGGAGTCGAAATCTCATTTTTAACTTTTATTCACAAATCCCCGAACCAACTAGTACCGTCAATCTAGTTCACAAATAAACGTATTCAACTTAGAATTGGAAGTCATGCATGCAATTCAGACTCTCTTAAACATTCTGCCAAACACTAAGTGACCCCATTAGATTACCAACCCCGTCTTTGTGAAATTTATCCCAAACCACTCCCTCTTACTAAATTAACACCATTATTAAACATGCATGCAAGGTCTTAGTTAATATTTTCAAGAAACAATCCATGCAAATCCTCCCTTTGTTTAAAATCAGAAAATTAGTGGAAAAAGAGTTGGGAACCCTTACCTGCTAGAATGAGGAAGAATAAGATTACTTGAATTATCAAGCTTGAGGGACTTTGAAAATCAACTTGATGGAAAAACCACTTTCTCTCAAGAACTCCCCTTCCCTTCTCTCTATTTTGTTCAGAAAACTTGTAAAAATGAAGGGGTGGGGTGTTTTAATGAACTGGGGGTCGGGTTTTAAAATTAGAAAAATTAGGAGCCCGACATCGGAATGCGGTCAGGAATACGATCGCATTCCTGACATGCGGTCCGCAGAGACGATCGCAGAATGGCCCTCCAGGTGGGCCAAAATTATAACACGCTGTGCAGGTATGCGACCACTATGCGTTCCGCATACACGTTATGCGATCGCATTGTGCGCCGCATAACCTCCCTCATAGAAATCAAAGGGCAAGAATGCGACAACTATGCGGTCCGCAGAACCAAAATGCGATCGCATAATGGACCGCTGAGTTGTCCTCCAATTGGGCAGTGGCCTGCCAAGGTATGCAACCATTATGCGGTCTGCATACCCGTTATGTGATTGCATAGTGCGTCGCATAACGCCCAACTTCAAGAAAATTTTATTCTTTGAAATTCCGGGGTACTTTACACAATCAAGGCCCGTTTTAAGAATTTCTACAGTTATAACAGCTCGGGGACTTATTCGGCATTATTTTAAACAAGAAATTCTACGGGTCTTTACAGACACATCTCGCACCTCATCCATTACATCACAAGCCATTAATACACAGTTGATACCAAGTGCTCACATAACATACAAATGGATGAATGGGTATGAAAGAGATATGCTTTAAGCTGAATCAATATTGCACGATAAGGAAAGAAATATTAGAAATTTTCCTACGTGCTTTGTAGCTTCTCGAAGATAGGTATGGACGTGATTATACCGATCCGCAAGACTCTACAAGACACTAGCTCATGAGTCGTAGAACCTATGAACCTAGAGCTCTGATACTAACTTGTCACCACCCAAAATCCAACTAGCCGTGATGACACCTAACCTAAACCCCTAGGTAAGACAACTAACAGTCAACACAATTCAAATGAGATTAGTAAGAAAACAATGATGAATTAACTGAAATTTTATACAATAACCCAAGAGCTGGTAGTACAAGGCACGAGACATTATGATTTGAATTTATAAAGCTGGTATAAATATAACCTTTGTTTGAAATATACATAAACAGATCACAAATATAAAGATACCAAGGACAAGTGGCAGTTATATCCGAAAAGCATGCATATCTTCAATTCCATCTACCTCCACGCATATCAGCATCGACTCCAACATCTGCAGGCAAGTTGAAAAAATGTAGTATGAGTACAATCTACCTCATGTACTCAATAAGTAACAAAGCTAACCTTAGGTTGAAAGTAGTGACAAGCTCGGAAGATGGTCAAAGTCCAATAGCAATAGCCAATAAAAACTCGTAATAATATAGTGAATACAGTAAAAGTGAATAACTTAAAAGGTACGGAAAAGGGTTAAAAATATCCCTAAGTTATTGGAAAAGGTGTAAAAATACCCGTCATCCACCTACTGGGCTAAAAATAGCCCTCCATTCACCTATTTGGTTCACTTATGCCCTTTGATTGTTAGGTCAATGCTGAATTAAAAATAATTATTATTTAAATTCCATGTGGCAACTTCTTATTGGTCAAAATTAAAACATCTTACCTATTAGAAAGACTCACTCATATCTACTCATTTTTCGCCGCCCCAAACACTAACCCGACCCGAATAAAAAGTTCAACTAAAAAATGACGCCACGCTTCCATCTAACTCTCTGGTGTTCGGGCATCAAGTACTTCTATTTTTTTATAATCGTGGTGTCCGAGCTAGTTTACACGCACCTAAACTAACATTAGTACTTCTTAAAGACCAATTAGAACACAAGGGCATGGCTTATAATGTATCGCTGATTATAATCTCAAATAAACTTAGTTAATCGAAATAGAACCAAGACCAAATAATTATACTTCCACATCGCAACAATTACGAAAAATTCGCTAATGCCGAAACATTATACTACACGGATATGGTGATGTATCCTGTAACCTAGCACTCAAAATATTTCTAGAAAATTCTAATGAATTTTTCCAAAGAAAACCTAATCATTCGAACGGGTTTCATTGCAGTTCTATAAAAAAGTCAAGTCATCAAACTTTCTCTATTACTAGTAATTTTTTTTTCATTCATAGTTCGAAAATTTGCAATCATTATTGATTATCAGGAAGAAAACGATCATTTCTAACCACTGAACTAAAACAAGATTACTAGAAATATCAAACTATACTTCCATAGATAGAATTAGTACCTCCATTCGGGGGAAGAGAATTCCCGGTGAAGATATTGTGGTTAGGAAGTGGGGTGTCTTTTTTTAAGTTGAACTTTTTATTCGGGTCGGGTTAGTATTTGAGACGGCGAAAAACGGAAAGATATAGGTGGGTATTTCTAATAGGTAAGATGTTTTAATTTTGACCAATAAGAAATTGCTACGTGGAATTTAAATAATTATTATTTTTAATTCAACATTGACCTAACAGTCAAAGGGCATAAGTGAACCAAAAAGGTGAATGGAGGGATATTTTTTGCCCAATAGGTGGATGAATGATATTTTTAAATCTTTTCCAATAGCTTAGGGGAATTTTTAACCCTTTTTCGTAAAAGGTATTATGCTCATCTCATTCACAATTACAGGATTGTAGACATGCGTTTCAAGTATAATAGTCAAAGTCCAAATCTTACCACTGAAATCTATTAAACACGTGTTTATAAAAAAGTATCGTGTTTTCCAATTCACAACAACAGATAAAACTTTGCGTTTACCAGTTATCATGAGGAAATACATCTCTATGCCTACATGTAATATACATGTCAAGTCACCAAATGTCATATTACCGTTTAGCATAAGAAAAATACATTTCTAAGCCTACATGTCAAATATACATGCCAAGTAATAAATTTCACAGCTTTATCATCAAGTACACTCACTCTCAGTACATTCAAGGTGCCTGGTTCAAATTCCCCACTTCATGACACACACAATCACCCAACACTGTACGGGTGCCAAGCTCAAAATCCCTCACCAAAGCACATGTGTATATATATATATATATATCATGCTCACGCCCACTGCTGGCATGTTAGATTTCAGAGGGGCAGAATCTTCCCAAGCGCTAGTCAAAAGCCAATATGGCATGTCGCAGCATGCAACCCGATCCAAGTATTAATAAAGCCAATACGGCATGTTGCAGAATGCAACCCGTTCCGAATAACACTCTCAATATAGCTCTAAGGCCCACCTCAGTCATCAACCTCTCAAGTCTCAAGGGATCACAATCACATATATTGAAAACAATAACAACATGATGTAATAATCAGTAAAGTACAGAGACTAAGATATGGTATGCAAGTGAAGAATCATGGTTGGCCATAAAACTACAGTTAAGATAGATAGCTCAAAATAACAAAAATAGCCCATTATGTCTCATCCAATTAATCACATAGCCTAAACATGATATCTAACTTGAATCATAGCTTAGATAATTAAACAAGTAGATAAAACACGGATATAACAATGCGTAATAGCTAAACAAGTCCGATAATAGTCTAAAGTTCACTCAGTTAATGAACAATCCGGTGCACCCATACACACCCGTCACCTAGTATGTGTGTCACCCCAACACATCACAAATAACATATTTCCCAGGGATAATTACCCTCAAATCTAAGTTTAGATATGTTACTTACCTCAAACAAGACAAATCAAATACTGATCTAGCCAAACAATACTCTAGAAATGCCATCCCGCACGAATCAACCTCCGAACGATTCGAAACTAGCCAAAAGCATCTAAACAATATGAAATAATGCTTTAGAAAATAAACCCAAATAATAAAGTTCGAATCATTAATTAAATACTCAAAGCCAACCAAAAGGTCAATCAAGACCTGCACCTTGGAACTCGATAAACCTCACAAATTCTGAAAACCCATTCGAATACGAGTCCAACCATACTAATTTCACTCAGTCTCACTCTAAATCAATGTTCAAAAACCCAATTATTCACTTTAGGAAAGATTAGACAAACCCCCCTCCCAATTTCTCTTTCAAAACATCAATCAAATGCCCAAATCAACAATAGTATCATGTAAAATTAACAAATCTGAGTAAAAAATTCTTACTCCAATCCAAAATTAATAATTTAATCCATAATCTCCCAAAACCGAGCTCAAAATCTCCAAATGTGATAAAATAAATCAACCCTCAAAATAAATGGATGCCCAGGAATCTCCGTATTTGCGGACAAAAAGCTGCACCTGCGGTGTTTCTTTTGCAACAAGAACCTCGCTTCTGCGAGTAACACATATAATCCCTACCTCTTGCACCTGCAGAAGATACTTCACTTCTACGACATCGCAGGTGCGAGGAAAGCTCTGCGTTTGTGCCCCACTCACTTCTGTTGTCGCGACCCAAATTTCCCTCCGCTGGGTATCGTGATGGCACCTAGTCTTAGGGACTAGGTAAGCCTAGTATTTAGAGAATAACAACAATAATACAATAAATCTATCAGTCTCGATATAGAAATCTTGACAGAATTACAATGTTCCCAAAACCGGTAATACAAGTCATAATCTCTATGAATTTACTCTAAAATCTCTAATTACGACTGTTCTGAATGAATACAACATGGTATGAATAATAAATACAAGAAGGTGACTCCGAAGCCGCGAATGCAGCAACAGGTTACCTTGAGTATCCCCGTCAATGATCCACGCAACTACTAACAATAATTACCTGAATCTGCACACAAAAATGCGCAGAAGTTTAGTATGAGCACACCACAACGGTGCCCAGTAAGTATCAAGACTAACCTCGGTGGAGTAGTGACGAGGACTAGTCAAGACACCCATTGGTCTAATAAATTAAACAGACATACGTATAGGAATGACATGACATGACACTTGTATCAACATAACAAGTACAAAGCGGAAGGAAGATACTGTAAATAACACAAAACATCGTAAAATTTCAGAGAAGAAATGACGGGGGTGTGAATCTAAAGAGGAAACCACAAATAGTAAAAATAATAGTAACTCAACACTGCAATAATTTCCCCCTCAAGCCTTAGTCAACAACTCCTACAATTTAGTCAATTTTTCAAGTGAAAAATTTAAATCGTAAGTTTATATTGAAAGCTTTAAAAATATAATCATTTCATTTTTTAGTAAAGTCTCCTTCGAAATACACTTCCTCCAACAATATATAAATGTACTGTACAGAACGAAAACTTCGAACACAAATTCCTCTCAATAAAAGCTTTTCAATGTACCTTTCTAGTAAATGTTTTCCAAACATAACTTCTTTCAAATAAATGCTTTGCAAAATAATAACCTTGCAAACATAGTTTCCTTCAAGGTAAATGCCTTTAAACTTTACTTTTCAACAATTGTATTTCAGACGTAGTTTCTAATAGAACAAGTACACGACATCACCCTTCGTGTTTTTACTCTCGTCCTCACATAGAAATCGACTGATATGGCACGTAAATTAGGCAAACTAAACAAGTAAAAGACATGGACAGGGCAACAACAATGAGATAAAGGTCAAGTACAGGACAATAATAACAAGTCACACAAAATATGTAAGTACAACAATAACAGCTCAAACTACGGGCACACGTATACACGGGGTAATAGATATCACACCATAATGCATGTCCCTCATCTTCACCTACACGGAAACACCCTTTGTTCCATTAACTCATTGTTGATACCCAATTTTTCCTCAAACTATTTTTTTATTTTATACATATATCTTCAAAATCAAGTTTTGTGATAATTGGTATTTTTTCATAATTTTCCCATGCTTTTATTAATTTATTTCTAATTTATCCAGTACTTTATATCCAATAATTAATCATAAATTGAATTACAAATAATTTCAAAGCATGTCTTGGTTTAATATATCATTTTAGGTCCTATTAAGGCCAAACTATTTCACAAATTAGCCAAATTGGTATTATTTGGCTATAATTGCAATTATAGCCTAATTATATATTTTATGCTATTTTAATTCAATAATCAGTCATTTTATATTTTAAATACTAGTTAATTACCTTAATTTCACCCATTTAGCCTTAATTTCATTTTATGTAATTATTAGCTATTTTTGTTAATTCTTTATCTATTTTTAACGGGTATTTAACTAATAGCCACCTTTAATTCCAATCCTAGCCTAATTTTACCCGGACGCCAACCCAACTAAATTATCCCAATAACCTAAGACCAATTCCTAAACTACCCGACCCAATCCCCCATTCAATCTGAACCGTTGATTAATTCAAATAAACGGCCCAGATTGAAACTTACCTAAATTAATCCTAAACGACTACCCCCCCCCCCCCCCCCTCTCTTCTTTCCTCCTCCTTNCTCCGATGGACTCTGTCCATCTTCTCCGGCCACCTCCCTCGCCGGAAACCATAGCCTCTCACCACCTGCTAGCCTATGTCTCCTCCTATGTCGACTTGACACTACCTTGAGGTCCTCAAGTGAATCTGGAGCGGTTCAACTCCCACCCATGGCCTTTCATGCCTTTTTCCATCCATCTACGGTCGTCTGAGTAAGATCTCCTCATTTTTTGGCTCGAACCAGTGGTTCTTTAGCCGATTTTTCTTCTCTTTGGGTTGTCTCCATGAAACCCTAACTACTATCGCTTGGTTTCTTTAGATCCGTAATGGATCTTGGCATTTACGAGCTATTTTGATGTTTTCCTTAAAGATTCTCCGATTTTCCTCTAAAATGACTCTTAATTTTCAAACTAGGGTTTCATGACCCCTTTTAAAATAATTTTCCTATGATCTTTTCAATGTTATCCTAGGGTTTCTACTGTGTTTTAGCGATTTATTTATGTTTCTCCCTTTTATCTGAGTTGTTGTGCTGAAATCCCTAAGTTTAGACCTAAACCCTAAGTCCCTGACTTTGTCTTTGATAATATTTGCATATGTGCTTGCGTCTCATGAGCTCTATGATTCTCTGAGATTTTACCCTATGTTGTTCATCTTTGTCTTTGATTTTTCTTGCTTTTCTGTGTACATCAATGATTACTCTGTAATTCATGTGAGTCCCTAATTTTGTATGATTTTTACTACCACGTTTCTGACTTCTCGCCTATTTAATTCGTGCTAATTGATGTTATTCTTACTCGAATACATGATTCCTTGGGATTAGTGTCTTTCACTGATCTCATATGGTAATACATTACTGATTTTAACCTATGAGTTATTTCCTTGCCTTATTTTTGGTTGACTATGCTATCATATGGATTCTTATGTGGTTCCTTAATTGGAACAATGTTGAACTTAGTCTCGGTTGCATATTTGTCCTATGTGCTGAGGTTATTTCCTTGTGTGGTATTTTCCTTGATTAATATTGATTGCCTATAATTAGGACCTCACTCGAGGATCCCCTTACTGATTTCCTGATTTTGAATTATCTCTTGCTTTTTTCTCATGCCTAATATTGCTGTCAAACTGATACGTATATATTTTCCTTAAATAGGATTTTGAATTTGGTCTTACTTATGTTCTACATACTGCACTGTGCTTACACCATCAGTCTATATGGTTTCCTTTCCCTATTGGTATCCGTTTTAATATTGAATCCTTAATTAAAGGGAGTACTGATATTAATGTGATTCTAATTGATGTGCACTTCCATAATTTTGCTGAACTGTTATTTGTTACCTTATTTGCTACCTATTTTCAAACTATATATATACCCTACTCTTTCATTAAGCAACATACGAACTAATCTGGTTCAATAGCTCTCTCTCTCTCTCACAACTAAAACTCTCTATTCTCTCTTTTGTGCTACTTGCTATTACTCTAAGTTAGCCAGCTGCAAGCCAAGGCTAACTATTGCGCATATCTTATTTCCTACTTTGTGTAACTGCCTTCACTCCACTTGTATGTCCTAATTCAAATTTCAGTTCTAAAACCAACATGTTTCTATTACAGTTGCAACTCATTATGTTTCTGATATGCTTTTATTTACTATTTTGGGGTTCAACGTGTAACTAAAATCCTGAACTACATTCACATGTTATGTTATACTTTATCTGTCATAACCAACATGTCTTCATGTACTTGATACATGTTCTTATGTGAATCTCTCTATGACCATGTTTGTACATTACTTTGATTAGGGCATACTCTAATGTCTTAAACTATTTGGTATTGTTATGTTAGTCTAATCCTATACTATGTTATACCCCAATTCCCTGCACCCTCTTAAGAGCTTCTATCATATACCTCTTGGTACTTCTTCATGTTATATGTTTATTTCTCTGTACCTTATGTGTCCCCAATCCCTCACTACCTTGTTCGTGTTTGTTAAACCTGCCTTGGTATACTGTTCTGATCCTGAGATGAATGTGTTTTGACTGTCTTACTCTTTGTCAAGTTGTTTTACTGAATAAAGTCCTTTTTGCAAAACTCATTTTTTTTAAAATCAATCTTTCTTGTGTAAAAATTGTTTTCCTACTCAACATCTCTTTCAAAACTATGTCAAGCACTCTCACTCTACTCTTAGACTTCTTAAGTTCTGCCCCCTTTGTGTGAGCATTGCTTTGGGACCCTTGAGCTCCCTCTGAACTTTGACACACTAAGGTTGGCCCTTCCACACTACACTTACTCTCTATTGTGGCTATGAAATCTGGGTCTGAGCACTGCCCGGGATCCCTTGAGGTCCTTAGGGCTCTTACACACCCGGATTAGGAGAAAGGCTGTGAAACAATACTTGGCATTGAGGACATGGAGATATGGGCCTGTACTGCAGGCTCCCTATAGATAGCTTCTTATTTTCTATTTCAGTTATGTAATTCATATTCAATGGTCTGTAATAATTATTTGTAAAACAATTCCGGGGTTTCATAGTGAAAAAATGGAGGGTACTATATATGTTGTAGCGTAATCAGAGGTGGAAACCATGCTTCCTAGGTTTACTTTCTTCTGTGTGCAATAGAATCCATGTTTAGGTCTAACATATGCAAAGCATGCCATGCATTAGATATCATGCTCCCTAGGTTCATATATACTGTTTTCTTTCAGCATCTCATCATTTGCTGCCCTCACTTAGAAATCCTATCTATAGGGTAAAAAATAATAAAATAAATTGCTATCATGTGATTCTGCCCATGTAAACATGTCCTGAAACTCATTTAGAAATCATGTCTTAGGGTAAATGTGTTAACACAAGCTGTTATTTATGCAAACATCATGCTACAATCACACTGCATACTTAGAAATGCTGCTTTAGGTAAACAACATTAAAACAAAATGTCACTTCTGCCTATTCTGAAACTGTGCATAATTTGATGTGCATTTAGAAATCCTAATTAAGTTATTCTGCATGTTAGTGCAATAGATATCATGTTCTAGGATCGCAGTCGCCTAATTGCACTTACTCTAACTACTGAGTATGAAACAGTCACCCTGTTCTAACAACTGGTAATTAATCTCTGTCTATTATGCCATACTTAGAACTGCATGTTCTTAGGTATAACAACCTAAAACTGTCAACAATTTTGAACAACTGTTGCATATGATCCCACGCCTAGGCAAGCCTTATGTAATCAACCATAAGAAATAAAACTAGAATTGTCTCTTCTGACTAATGTTTAACTGTCAGCATGTTTAAAACCAGTAAGCAAAACTGATTAGGACTTCCTCTCTGAGTTTGTCATCTCTGTTGTCACCACTTAGATACCATGTTTAGGATATGAATTAAACCCAGACCTAAACTGTGTTTGAGTCATGATGATTATGTGCATTATTTGTGGTGGTCTTTGAGCCCCTTTTCTGTTTATGTGTTATACCCTATCTGCAGTCTTATTTGTTTCTTTATGTGTCGCATTAGTATTTTACCTTTAAACCTAAGGGTCTGCCTAGAAACCCCCCCTCCCCCTTATAGGATAGAAGTCCTAAACTCCTCCGGGACTAATAGGAAGGGACAGGTAACAACATGCAATAGAGGTCGTGACCAACACTCGCTTTAGTTACCTTTATGGGGTGGGAAATGGTGGATATGGACATGATGACCAGTGCGCTAATACCACGTGTAGCCCCTCTTTGAGGAGTGTCATACCGGGTATTGCATTGCTGTGATCCATATTATAAACAAACCTAGGATACCCCCTTACTCCCATAGACAGGCTCAGACTATAATCCTTTTCAAAGATCCATTAGTTATTAAGTAGTTTCAAACTTGTAACTTATATGTTCCTAGGCTACGAATATTTCCAAATCCCCTATTATTTGGGCCTTAATTGTTTACTTGCTAATCGTACAAATTCACAAAAGCTGTTTGGTCGGGAACCACACTTGTGGATCCTGAGGGGTTCCTAACACCTTCCCCTTAGGATAATTTCAATCCCTTACCTTGTCTCTGGTTATCAAACTTAGTTGTAAATGAAGCCTAATAGGTTCCCTAACTCACCTTAAAATCGTTAGGTGGCGACTCTTCAAATAAATAAACCCTTTCCCAAAAGGAATGAGTTGTCCCAACCAATGTCATAAACCCTTTCAAACCGGGCCCCCGAAAGGAGTGCTTGGGAAAAAAGGGGGGCGCGACAGCATGTCGACTCTGCTGGGGATTTCAGGCTTTTACCATTTTTGAATTGCTTTGTTAATTTGTACCTCTTCCTATGTGCAATTACTTGTTTATTTCCTTTAAGCATTTAATTTTTCTCAAAAAGTAACTGACATATCTTTCTGGTTTCCTTCCTTTTTAACCTTTTTAAATTATAAACTGTTGTATTTACCGCTTTCATAACGTGCAAATATGTGACTACATGTTTATTATTTATTGCATTATCCATGATCCACATTCATACTCTACTCGTGACAAACAAAATCCTATAGCAACGCTTGATGAGTGGTTGCACCCTTCCTATATCATTACCCCCTAAATTCGGAAAGGCTTATTTGCCATAAAACTAGTCGATCGGCGGTGCAGTCGACGGTTCCGTGCCTTTCCTCCTTGAGTTGTCCGCTCAAGGGTACCAGTCTAAAACCCCATAGAAACCTTACTCTGTTATACAGTTTCATGAATCATGGTCAAACCTAGCCAGGCTAACGTGTTGTCCACACAATAGCCTTTAAGATAGCCTTGTCCAAAAGTCCACTGGGTTTCCACAAACCCAAACGTACATCATCACGTTTTGTGCATTAATTTGGATAATTAAATGCTTCATGCTAATCATTGATGTTAAATAGTCGAGTCCGGTGGGGGTCAGGGTCTAACCTTGTTTGCCTTGCAGAAATATGAGGCACGAAGTCCCCAAATTCGGCATGGTCACCAACATCCACCCAAAATTGCTGAGTTGGTGGGAAGATCTGCATTCTAGTGACAAATGCCTCGTCAAGAAATACCTGGGTAATCTACCATCCCACCTGAATATCTAGCCTAACAACATGATAATAGAGGCTGCTACTCTATTTTGGGACTGCGAAAGGGTCGTCTTCCGCTTTGGGGACATCGAAATGACACCTTTTCTAGAGGAGATAGGAGGATTGGCCAGTCTATCTTGGGAAACTCCGTGTTTGTTAATTCCTGAGAACCGCACAGGCAAGGGTTTCTTAAAAATGATGGGTCTAAAGAAGAACGCAAAATTGGGATGCCTAAAAGAATCGTACATCCCTTTTGACTACTTATACGAAAGGTATGGCCATATCAAATCATATCGTACCTTCCATGATGAATTTTCCATAACATCCTTGGGGCACATCCACCGTAGGGTATTCGTCTTCATATTTGTCTTCCTAGGTCTAATCGTATATACTAGGATGGCTATGGTAACCAAGACCCTGATGGAGGGAATTGGTGGGAAAACATTCAGCATCGTGCCCATGATCATTTCAGACGTATACCGAGCCTTAGAGAAATTCCAAAGAGGAGAAAAACACTTTGAGGGCTGCAACTTATTACTACAGCTCTGGCTCTTAGAACATCTTCAAAAGGGACAGTACCGACAAGAGTTTCAGTGAAGGGCGTGGAATGACCACATCGCTTTCCACCATCCAAAGCGAATGACTTACATTCCCGATATGTTTTCTCAGCTTGAGAATTCCAAAGAATGGATAGAATTCTTCGATAATCTTACTGAAGAACAAGTTCAATGGATGTTCGAGTGGTTTCCTACAGAAGAGTTCATCGTCGGGTCCAGAGATGCACCATTCCTGATATTGATTGGCCTAAGAGGAACATATCCTTACGTCCCTCTCTGGGTTATGAGACAAGCAGGTAGGAAGCAAGTCATACCAAGGGTCGACAAGATGTTCCATTTTCGGGCTGACTTTCAGAATGATGATAGTCCTCACAAGTTCCAAGCCCAACACATGTGGCACGGCAAGATCGTAATGGATAAAGACACCGTTGAGCCAGACAGATATCATGCCGGTTGCACCCCTTTCTATTCAGGCTGGTTAGAAGACAATTGGGATGGTATCGACAAACCGGGGTTCGCCCGAGGCCACAGGATTATAGATGAAAAGGCCGAGGCGCAAGTCAAATACAACCAGCTGCGCAAAAGGATCCGTGGATGCGAAAGAGAGCACTGCGAGATACACGAGTCCAACAAGAAGCTATTTGAGGAATGGAAAGACATGGAAATAATTACTAACAAAAGGCTAGGGTACTTAGAGCGAGGCATAGTCGAGCTGGAAGGCAAATTCATCCAAAGGGTTGAAGATTGTCAAAAGGCTAAAGGGACCGAAGGTGGATATCTAGCCAGAGCATACCTGTTGCTGGGACTTCGCGAGCTGGGGAATCTGTTCGAGGGAGATAAGAATGTCGAGTCTGGGGAAGGTCCTTCTGGGATCAAATAGATAGGAATTTCTTTTCTTTTCGCTTTATTAATGTAATAAGGCCAATGGCCATTAATGACCTTTATTTCTTGTTTATTAAGTGTCATTTTGGGATTCATCTATTTTCTATCAATGAAATGAGGCATTTAGCATTTTAAGTTCTCAAAATCAATTTGTCGCTAGGCCTACCTCAGACACAAAGAGGTTCCCAAATTAGGACGCACCTTACATTCTCGTACTATGTGTTTAAATACTGCAATACTTTTCATAATCCTCACTGACTTGGTTACCTTTTGTTTTGTTTTTGTTTTCTTATTATTCCCCTCCCCAAAGGTTAGTGCATGCACTTTGGCATCATCATCTTATCTCACAAGATCCAGGGGCCCTCCACCCACTCCTCCTCCTTAGTCCTCCTAAAGGCAAAGGCAAAAAGAAAATGGAGGATTCAAGCAACATCATAAAGGAAAACACGATTGAACGGGTAGAGGCCACTGATGGCTAGGGTATTCGGGTTCCAAACGAGAATATGTCACAGCTTGAACAGAAGTTGTTGAAGTTCCAAGAAGAGCTTGATCAGGTTCGAAATTTGGCAAACCTTTCATTCACCCTCAGCGTCCCAGACGTCAACCTCCCCAACGCTCAAAATCCTACACCTCCTCAAAATATCCCAAAACAGCATAATCATCCCGCACCTCACCATCACGACACTCCACCAAAGAATCAATATAACACATGTCATACCCCAAATAACACTTGTCTACTTATCCCAGAACCTCAGAACTCCACAAACGACCATATTTACACCCATGCACCAGGCCACCATAACAATCCTATCTACGTGGAGACCATGACACACTCCACTCCACCTTTCTCATACACATCTGAGTCTGATGAAAATGATCTTCTTATCAGGAACTTGGCCGAGGAACATAAGAAGCTGACCAGCCGGGATCAACGCGTTGAGGGAAGTAGGGGAGTTGAAGGGCTGAACTATGAGGACCTCTGCATACAACGTGATGTAGAACTGCCTGAGGGGTACAAACCTCCTAAGTTTGAAATGTTTGATGGACAAGTGATCCAAGGGTCCATCTGAGGACCTATTGTGACAAGCGGGTTGGAGTAGGGGAAAACGAAAGGATGCACATGAAGTTGTTCATGAGGAGCTTGAAAGGAGATGCCTTGTCTTGGTACATCAACCAAGATCCCAAGAAGTGGTCAAACTGGGTGAGCATGGCATCTGACTTCATGGACATGTTCAGATTTAATACAGGGAACGCACCAGACGTGTTCTACATCCAAAATTTGAAGAAGAAGCCCACGGAGACATTTCGCGAGTATGCTACTCGCTGGAGGTCCGAAGCTGCTAAGGTCAGACCCGCCTTAGAGGAGGAGCAAATGAACAAGTTCTTTGTCCGGGCTCAGGACCCGCAATACTATGAACGGTTGATGATGATTGAGAACCACAAGTTCTTCGACATCATCAATTGGGTGACAGGATTGAAGAAGGTATTAAAAGTGGTATGGTCACAAATTTCAAAGCCTTGCAAGCTATGAATAAGGCTTTACAGTCCGGTGGTGTGTCCAATAAAAGGGACGTGGGAGCCGTGATGGTTGCACAGAGAACCAAATCTCCCCTCAAATACCAAACGTACCTAACACCTCCACTCACATATCAACCAACCCCAATTTACCAAGCACCCTTACCCTCATACTCCACCACCAATTTATCAATCATCTCCACCACCTACATATCAACTTGCTTCACCCAGATACTCACAACCCGCTCCTGTTTACCACACCTACAACTCTCATCCATCCCATTATCAATCACCTCCTGCACGCCAAAACTTCCCTAAACCCCAACCTAATTTTGATCGCAGACCTCCAAAATAATATACCGCCATCGCCGAACCTATCGGCCCTTTATATGAGAAGCTAAAGGTTGCTGGTTATGCCACACCCATCCCTGCTGCAACCCCTGAGAATCCTTCTCAGTGGGTTAACCCAAACAAGTCTTATGCATACCACTACGGCATGAAAGGACACACTATCGATGAATGTCGTTCTTTGAAAGATAAGTCCTTGATTGACAACAAGATCATTGTGGCGAAAGAATCCGCTCCAAATGTCTGCAACAATCCTCTTCCAGACCATAAGGGGGGAGGTATCCACATGATTGAAATAGAATATGACTGGGATCCCGAGGGATCAATCAGGTTGATCGTGGAAGGCGATGACCCAAAGAAATCGGCAGTTACTCTCAATCCAATCATAGTCTAGATTCAGCCGGCTGAGGATGCTGAGGTAGACAGGTTTGTGCCTCTTGAGTTTGAAACTGAGTCACCCTCAAAGACACCATCACCAATTGAGGTTGAATTCGTGTCTCCGGCAAATGCACCTGCACCGTTTGAGGTTGCGGTCTTTCCACCTAAGACACATATTCCATTCGAAGTAAGGGTAGCCGCGCCGATCACAGTAGCGATATCAACCACACCACCCTTCTATACCAATGTTGTACCATGGGATTATACAGCCGAGGCAAGAAGTAAAGGTAAAGTCAAGACTGAAGAGGCTACTGCAGCACAGGGTATGACATGAACTGGTAGAGTCTATACCCCTGAACATCTGGCGGAATCAACCAAGCAGGCTTCTAATCGACCGCCCATTATTGAGACAGGTCTGGACGACCTTTGGAGGAAATTACAGGCTAAGGAGTATTCGATCATCGACCAGCTGAACAAGACGCCAGCACAAATATCCATTCTTTCCTTGCTGCAAAATTCTGAGACGCACAGGAGTTCTTTGCTAAAAGTGTTAAATGAAGCATATATGCCGAACAATATCACTAGCGGGGAAATGGCCAATATGGTAGGCCAAGTGTTAGAAAGCCATAAGATCACCTTTCATGAAGACGAGCTGCCACCTGAAGGGCTGGGTCACAACAAAGCACTACACATCACCGCGCAGTGCGAAGACTATTTCATCACCAGAATTTTGATCAACGAGGGATCCAGTCTCAATATATGTCCGTTGATAACACTCAAGAAGCTGGGAAAAGGGTTGCATGAGATAAAGGATGGAGCAGGCTTTCGATGGTTCTTAGAGGTCCACCATTGGTGAGATCAGTCTGTGCCTGCAAATGGGACCAACTTGGTTCGAGGTCGACTTCCAAGTAATAGATGTACCAGCGTCCTACAACTTGCTATTAGGACGACCATGGATCCATGCTGATGGGGCCGTAGCATCAACATTGCATCAGGAAGTGAAGTTCGAATGGAATAACCAGGAAGTGATCATTCAAGGCAACGATAGCAACCTTATTTACAGTCGTCAAACTATTCCGGCAATCGAGGGGAGAAGGAAGCTAGGTGGAGAAACTTACCACCACATTGAACGGGTCAATGCCATTGATAAGGAAAAATGGTGGGATAGCAAAATCGAGAGTATACTGAGCTGGAGTGGGTACCCGATACCGCGCCTGGAGCAGACTATTCACCAGGTGTCACGACCCAGAATCCTAATCCAGGTCGTGATGGCGCCCAACGACGGGGTTAGGCAAGCCAACACAAATTACACTAACTGTTACCCTTCCCATTTAATTAAATAGGTCAACATTTACAAATTTAAACAATTTAACATGAGGATAGCTTGACATGGAAATAAAGCATAACATTACATGGCAAAAACACGGCATATGTATGCATATACAACCCAACTCCCAAAATACACACGACGTGTGTGTCAAGAACTAGTATCACGAGTGTTATGGGCAAACTAACGGAATATACAAAGGATAGTAACATATACAAATCCACAGTCTGAATGAAATAGACGGGGGAAACAACAAAAGTAAATGAAAACTCCATGGTGTTGCTAGGAATCGCCAGAGGAAGCAGCTAACCGTGAAGTGAAGTCCACAAGCTTAGGGTCTATCTCCGGTACAATAACCAAAAGCACCAGCCTCAGAACCTGTACAGTTAAGTACAGAAGTGCAGCATGAGTACATATTAAATAAATATGTACCAAGTGAGTATCCCGCCTAATCTCGAAGAAGTAGTGACGAGAGGTCGACTCGATACTAACTAAGGTCCAACAGTAATAACATATGATAGAATATAAAGGAATACAGTAGGCATGTCAGGAAATAAGAAACAAGTACATATCAAGAGCAGAAATCCAAACAACTACTGAATTAAACAATAATGCACTTTCAAGGGTAAGACCACCGAAACGAAACCATAATCACCAAATCTTAGTCCCGCCGTGGCGTACGGCCCGCTCCCATAAGGTACCTTCTAAACAACCCGTGGCGTACGGCCCGATCCCATATGTATTTCAAGTATTTCCCAACACTGTCGTGGTATACGGCTTGATCCCATATATATATTTCAATTTCTTTTCAACTCTGCCATGGCGTATGGCCCGATCCCATATATATCACAAATACTCCTCAACACTGCCGTGGAGTACGGACCGATCCCATATATATCACAAATACTTCTCAACACTGCTGTGGCATACGGCCCGATCCCATATATATCACAAATACTTCTCAACACTGTCGTGGCGTACGGCCTGATCCCACATATATATTTAAATTACTTTTTCGTAACAATTCCTTTCCATCAACAATTTCCATAAAGCCTCAGAGGAACAATGCTATACAAAACATAATCTCAAAGTACATATGATGTCACAATGAATCATATAAAGCATTGCAAGGAAGCATATAAGGCATTACGAGAAAAGCATATAAGGCATTACGAGGAAGCATACAAGGCAGGATGTGGGCCTAACTACCCGGACATAACAATAATAGCTGCTACATACAGACTCTCGTCACTTGGCGCGTATGTAGCCCCCAAACAATTTACACATAGCATATACATCACCTATGGGGACAATTCCCTCTTACAAGGTAAGAAAGGAGACTCACCTCGCGACGAAATCACCCCTCGGATCAAGAATGCGCCCGAATCTCCGAAATCTACACTCGACGACTCGCAACTAGCCAAATATAGTATAATTGAATCAATTCTAAGCTCAAAGAAGGAGAATTAATAAGAAATCCCAAAATTAAGCATTCTTGAAGGTTTTTGGAATTTCGACCTCGGGCCCACACGTTCGAATTTCGAAAATTCTTGAAGGAATCAATTACCCGGAGTCTAAGGGTCATAATTATGCAAGTTCTTGCTAGAATTCATGGCAAAAATGGATAATTCATAACTTCCTAAAATCCCTAAATTTCTATCAATTCCCATGACTTTTAGGGATAATTTAGAAGAGAATTTCATTAGGAATTGATGTTATAACCATGAAACTATGGAATTTACTTACCTTGATATAATGGAGGAAGGTCCCTTGAAGAGCTCTCTAAAGCTTTGGGAGGAAGATGGAGGAAAAATGGGCTAGGTCTCGTACTAAAATACACTGCCCAACTGCTTGAACTATGTGATCACAGCTGGGTCAGTGCGTTCGCACATGGCAATTGCCCAGGTCCCTCCAGAAGCAAAGTGCGATCGCAGCTGAAGGCTGGCGATCGCAGAGAGTAGCAGCAGGGGGGGTAGGCAGCTTTGTACGATTG
>ML276114.1:39936-54106 GCA_005239495.1 Nicotiana undulata
GTGAGGGTTGCGATCGCGGAGAACAAAAAGGGCCCAGTCAAAGCATACCCTGTGCGATCGCACAGGTCATTCTGTCACCCCAGGTCCAACCCCTTGTGCGATCGCAGTTGATTCCCTGCAAACGCACTGAAGAAAACCATACAAAAAAATTCTGGTGTTTTGGAATTAACTCCGAGGGGTCCGAAACTCACCCGAGCCCTCAAGACCCCGTTAAAATACACCAACAAGTTTATATTCATGATACGGACTCGCTCGAACTTCTGGAACATGAAACTACAACGAAACTCAAAATTCAACCCCAAAATCAAATTGAATCAACTTAAGAACATAAGAATTCTAGAATTCACTTCATTGCGCCGAACGGGTCTATACTAGTCGGAATGACTTCAAATTTTGCAGACAAGTCATAAATGACATAACGGAATTATTCCCGATCTTGGAATTGCATTCGGACCTCAGTAGCATAAAATCACATTCCAAACCAAATTTCGAGTTCTATGAAAATCCTCAAAACTTCACTAACTCTAAATTTCCCATTTTTATCCGAAACCCGTCAAATCAAGTCTGTTTCTTACCAAATTTCACAGATAACTTTAATAACATATATTGAACCTGTTCCAGGCTCCGGGCCCATAATACAGGCCCAGCAGCACAGGTTTCACATCAAGGTTCATTTTCATAAGCCTTTATTATTTTCAGAAAACGATTTTCTTTAAAAATTTATTTCTCGGACTTGGATCCTCGGAATTCAATTCCGGGCATACGCCCAAGTCCCATATTTTCTTACGGACCTTCCGGGACCGTCAGATCATGGATCCAGGTCCGTTTACCAAAAATGTTGACCAAAGTCAACTTTATTCAATTAATTATCATAAATTCAACTCTTTATCAAGTTTCCACATAAAGGCTTCCCGGCTACGCGCCCGGGCTGCGCACACACATTGAGGTGAGATTGACAGACGCTTTCGGGGCCTCGGAACACAGTCATAATTAAATTTACATAAGATGACCTTTTGGGTCATCACAATCTCCCCCCCCCTAAAACAAACGTTCATCCTCGAACGGACGTAGAATCGTACCTGAAGTGCTGAATAGTTGTGGATACCGGCTCCGCATGTCCTCCTCGGACTCCCAAGTTGCCTCATCGACTGGTTGGCCCCTCCACTAGACCTTTACAGCAGAAACTCTCTTAGACCTCAACTGGCGGTCCTGCCTATCAATAATAGCAACTGGCGCCTCCTCGAAGCCCAACTTCTCATCTAACTGAATAGTGATGTAATCAACCACATGCGAGAAGTCGGCGTGATACCTCTGAAGCATGGATACGTGAAAAACTGGATGAACTCCTGATAAAGCTGGAGGTAAAGCAAGATCATAAGCAACCTCTCGGATCCGCCTCAACACCTCGAAAGGTCCTATAAACCTGGGACTCAACTTTCCCTTCTTCCCAAATCTCACAATGCCCTTCATCGGCGAAACCTTCAACATAACCTTATCTCCTTCCATGAATGCTACATCACACACCCGCTGATCTGCGTAACTCTTCTGTCTGGACTGACCTGTGCGGAGTCTCTCCTGAATAATTTTCACCCAATCCAAAGCATCTCTCACCAGATCTGTGTATAGCTTGGCCTCGCCAGGCTCAAACACCCGATAGGAGAACGACACCGTCGACCATATAAAGTCTCAAATAGAGCCATCTCGATGCTGGACTAATAACTGTTATTGTATGCAAACTCCGCCAAAGAAAAAAACTTGTCCCACTGACCCCCAAAATCAATCGCACAAGCCCTGAGCATATCCTCAAAAATATGAATTGTACGCTCTGACTGACCATCAGTGTGAGGGTGAAATGCTGAGCTGAGATCTATCTGAGTGCCTATATCACTGTGCAATGCTCTCCAGAAGTGCGAGGTGAAGTGAGGACCTCGATCTGATATAATGGACACCGGCACACCGTGCAACCGGACTATCTCCCGAATATAAATCTGGGCCAGCCTCTCTATAGTATAAGTAGTAGCCACATGAATAAAATGCGCCGATTTGGTCAATCTATCCACAATGATCCAAACCGCGTCAATCTTCCGCAAAGTCCGAGGCAACCCAACCACGAAGTCCATGGTGATGCGCTCCCATTTCCACTCAGGAATGGGCATCTGCTAAAATAAGCCTCTTGGACTCTGGTGCTCGCACTTGACCTGCTGACAATTGAGACACCTAGCCACAAATTGCACTATATCCTTCTTCATCCTCCTCCACCAATAGTGCTGCTTCAAATTACGGTACATCTTCGTCGCACCCTGATGAACAGAATACCGAGAACGGTAAATCAAGATGTCATCAATGAAGATGATGACGAAGGAATCAATAAACGGCCTGAATACCCTATTCATCAAGTCCATGAATGTTGTTGGGGCATTAGTTAAACCAAAGTACATCACCAGGAACTCATAATGGCCATATTTGGTACGAAATGCAGTCTTCGGAAGATCTGAAGCCCGAATCTTCAACTGATGATAACCCGATCTCAAGTCAACCTTGGAAAACAAACGAGCACCCAGCAACTGGTCAAATAAATCATCGATGCGCGGCAGAGGATACTTATTCTTAATAGTGACCTTATTCAGCTGGCGGTAATCAATACACATCCACATAGACCCATCCTTATTCTTCACAGATAGGACTAGAGACCCCCACGGCGACACACTCGGCCTGATAAACCCCTTATCCAACAACTCCTCAAGTTGCTCCTTTAACTCTTTCATCTCCTTAGAAGCCATACGATACGGGGGAATAGAAATAGGCTGAGTATCTGGATCTAAATCAATTCAGAAATCAATATCTCGATCTGGAGGCATGCCTGGAAGATCTGAAGGGAATAGGTCTGAAAACTCTCGCACCACTGGCACCGAATCAATGTTCGAAGACTCGGCGGTGGTGTCCCGCACATAAGCAAGGTAAGCCAAACAACCCTTCTCGACCATATGTCGATCCTTTATAAAGGAAATGACTCGGCTGGAGGCACTAACTTAAGAACCTCTCCACTCTAGCCTAGGCGACTCAGGCATGGCTAAAGTGACTGTCTTGGCATGGCAATCTAACACAGCATGATAAGGAGATAGCCAATCCATGCCTAGGATAACCTCAAAATCAATCATATCCAGCAATAAAAGATCTGCTCTGGTATCGAAACCGCAGAAAGTGATCACACAAGACCGGTAGACTCGGTCTACCACCACAAAATTGCCTACAGGAGTGGACACATATATAGGAGAACCCAAGGACTCACGAGGGATATCCAGAAAATGAGCAAATAGTACTGAAACATATGAATAGGTGGATCCTGGATCAAATAGAACCGAAGCCTCCCTACCACATACTGAGATAATACCTATGATTACGGTGTCTGAGGCCACTGCATCTGATCTGGCCGGAATGGCATAAAATCTGGTTGAGGCTCCTGAAGAATGAACTTCCCAAGAGTGAATAGGAACTAACTGACCTCCTCCTGGATGGCCTCCCCCTCTAGGGCGACCCCTATCGACCTGTCCCCCACCTCGAGGTGGCCGAACTGCTGGTGCTGAACTCCTAGGCTGATAACTCTGTTGCACTGCCTTGCCCCGATACTTGGGATAATACCTCCACGTATGACCTGTCTCCCCACACGCGAAACAACCTCCTGGTGCTACAGCCCGTTGCCCGGAAGAGGAAGAACCCTGAATAGCCGGAGGGCGGTGTGAACCCTCTGGTAAGGCATTGAAATAGGAACTAGAGGATCTCTGGTGAATGGAATAACTGCTGGGTGCAACCTGGGTGGCTGGAGGACGATAGGAACGCTCTGGCATAGAGCCGAACTGAGGCCTCACTGAACCGCCTCGAGGGGGTAGTGGGGGTGCTGAATATGAAGGTCTGTTGGGCTGACCACCCCTGAACTGACCCCTTCTCCTAGATGAAGCATCCCTGAACTCTCCTGAGAACCTGGCCCTCTTATCCCGCTGACCCTGCTCCCTACTCCTCAACTGATACCCCTCAATCCGTCGAACTATCTCGACTACAAGCTGGTAGGGGGTACCCATCTCCACCTCTCAGGCAATAGAGGCACTAATACCTGGATGCAAGCCTTCCACAAACCGCCGCACCCTCTCGGCATCAGTAGGCAATATCATAAGGGCATGGCGAGATAACTAGAAAAATCTAGCCTCATAGTCAGTCACTGACATCTTCCCCTGCTCTAGTCGCTCAAACTGACCTCGTAGATCCTCTCTCTCAGAAGGTGGAATGTATTTGTCTAGAAATAGCTGAGCGAACCCATCCCAAGTGACAGGAGGAGAATCTACTGGTCTGTCGAGAATATATGACTGCCACCACCTGCATGTTCTGCCCTCTAACTGAAATGTGGTGAAATCCACTCCATGGGACTCTAATATCCTCATGTTGTGCAGTCTGTCCCTGCACCTATCAATAAAATCCTGAGCATCCTCTCCCTGCTCACCCCTGAAGATTGGAGGGCGTAGTCGGGTCCATCTATCCAACATCTTCTGCTGGTCACCCTCTGTAAGTGGCCTGGGCTCTGGGGCTGCTACTACAGGCTGAACCCCTCCCACGGGCGGTGTGCCCGGGGTATGATGTGTTGCTGCTGCCTGACCTGTGGCCTGAGCGGTAGGGGTCTGGACTCCCCCTCCCGCCTGAGAAGTAGCAGGGTCGGCTGGAAATAAACCAGCCTGGTACATAGTGTCCATGAATCTCAGCATACGGCCCATGACCTCCTGGAAGCCTGGCCCAGTCATGAAATCCACTTGAGCAGGTGCTATTGGAGGCACCTCATCCTGCTCCTCCATAATAGGGTCCTCCGGTGGTGCCACTGGTGTAGCTCTGGGACGCCCTCATCCCCTACCTCGAGCAGGTGCTCTACCCCTGCCTTTACCCCGACCTCGGGCAGCGGGGGCAGCGGCATCTCCTGGGCCAGAAGCATCGGATGCGCGCGTCCTCACCATCTGTGAGATAATAGAAGAATAAGTTTGAGTACATCACAGATTACACGACAGGATATGAATAAAGGGAAGTTTCCTAACACCCCATAGCCTCCTGAAGATAACTACAGACGTCTCCGTACCAATCCGCAAGACTCTACTGGGCCTGCCCGCAGCTCGTAAGACTTACGTGAACCTAGGGCTCTGATACCACGTTGCCACAACCCAGAATCATAATCCAGGTCGTGATGGCGCCGAACAACGGGGTTAGGAAAGCCAACACAAATTACATCAAGTGTTACCCTTCCCATTTAATTAAATAGGTCAACATTTACAAATTTAAAAAATTTAACATGAGGATAGCTTGACATGGAAATAAAGCATAACACTACATGGCCAAAACAAGGCATATGTATGCATATACAACCCCAACTCCCAAAATATACACGACGTGTGTGCCAGGAACTAGTGTCACGAGTGTCATGGGAAAACTAACGGAATATACAAAGGATAGTAACTTATACAAATCCACAGTCTGAATGAAATAGACGGGGGGAACAACAAAAGTAAATGAAAACTCCATGGTGTTGCTGGGAATCGCCAGAGGAAGCAGCTCACCGTGAAGTCAAGTCCACAAGCTCAGGGTCTATCTCCGGTACAATAACCAGAAGCACCGGCCTAAGAACCTGTACAGTTAAGTACAGAAGTACAACATGAGTACATATTAAATAAATATGTACCCAGTGAGTATCACGCCTAATCTCGAAGAAGTAGTGACGAGAGGTCGACTCGATACTCACTAAGATCCAACAGTAATAACATATGATAGAATATAAAGGAATACAGTAGGTATGTCAGAAAATAAGCAACAAGTACATATCAAGAGCAGAAATCCAAACAACTACTGAATTAAACAATAATGCACTTTCAAGGGTAAGACCACCGAAACGAAACCATAATCACCAAATCTTAGACCCGCTGTGGCGTACGGCTCGCTCCCATAAGGTACCTTCTAAACTCGTCGTGGCGTACGGCCCGATCCCATATGTATTTCTCAACACTGTCGTGGCGTACGGCCCGATCCCATATATATATTTCAATTTCTTTTCAACTCTGCCGTGGCGTACGGCTCGATCCCATATGTATCACAAATACTCCTCAACACTGCCGTGGCGTACGGCCCGATCCCATATATATCACAAATACTTCTTAACACTTCCGTGGCGTACGACCCGATCCCATATATATCACAAATACTTCTCAACACTGCCGTGGCGTACGGCCCGATCCCACATATATATTTCAATTACTTTTTCGTAACAATTCCTTTCCATTCAAAAATTTCCATAAAGCCTCAGAGGAACAATACTATACAAAACATAATGTCATAGTACATATGACGTCACAATGAATCATATAAAGCATTGCAAGGAATCATATAAGGCATTACGAGAAAAGCATATAAGGCATATAAGGCATTATGAGGAAGCATACAAGGCAGGATGTGGGCCTAACTACCCGGATATAACAATAATAGCCGCTACGTACGGACTCTCGTCACTTGGCGCGTACGTAGCCCCCAAACAATTTACACATAGCATATACATCACCTATGGGGACAATTCCCTCTTACAAGGTTAGAAAAGAGACTCACCTCGCGACGAAATCACCCCTCGGATCAAGGATGCGCCCGAATCTCCGAAATCTACACTCGACGACTCGCAACTAGCCAAATATAGTATAATTGAATCAATTCTAAGCTCAAAGAAGGAGAATTAATAAGAAATCCCAAAATTAAGCATTTTTGAAGGTTTTCGGAATTTCGACTCCGGGCCCACACGTTCGGATTTCGAAAATTCTTGAAGGAATCAATTACCCGGAGTCTAAGGGTCATAATTATGCAAGTTCTTGCTAGAATTCATGGCAAAAATGGATAATTCATAACTTCCCAAAATCCCTAAATTTCTTTCAATTCCCATGAATTTTAGGGATAATTTAGAAGAGAATTTCATTAGGAATTGATGTTATAACCATGAAACTATGGAATTTACTTACCTTGATAATAATGGAGGATGGTCCCTTGAAGAGCTCTCTAAAACTTGTGGAGGAAGATGAAAATGGAGGAAAAATGGGCTAGGTCTCGTATTAAAATACACTGCCCAGCCTCTTGAACTATGCGATCGCAGCTGGGCCAGTGCGTTCGCACAGGGCAATTTCCCAGAGCCCTCCAGAAGCAAAGTGCGATCGCAGCTGAAGGCTGGCGATCACAGAGAGTAGCAGCAGGGGGGTAGGCAGCTTTGTGCGATCGCGGGGGTGAGGGCTGCGATTGCGGAGAACAAAAAGGGCCCATTCAAAGCATACCATGTGCGATCGCGGATAGACCTATGAGATCGCACATGTCATTCTGCTACCCCAGGTCAAACCTCTTGTGCGATCGCAGCTGATTGCCTGCAAACGCACTGAAGAAAACCAAACAAATTTTTTTTGGTGTTTTGGAATTAACTCCGAGGGGTCCGAAACTCACCTGATCCCCTTGGGACCCCGTTTAAAGACACCAACAAGTCTGTATTCATGATACGGACTCGCTCAAACTTCCGGAACATGAAAAACAACAACGAAACTCAAAATTCAACCCCAAAACCAAATTGAATCAACTTAAGAACTTAAGAATTCTAGAATTTACTTCATTGCGCCGAACGGGTCTATACTACTCGGAATGACTTCAAATTTTGCAGACAAGTCATAAATGACATAAAGAAACTATTTCCGGTCTCGGAATTGCATTCGGACCTCGGTAGCATAAAATCACATTCCAAACCAAATTTCAAGTTCTATGAAAATCCTCAAAACTTCACTAACTCTAAATTTCCCATTTTGGTCGGAACCCCGTCAAATCAAGTATGTTTCTTACCAAATGTCACAAATAACTTAAATAACACATATTGAACCTGTTCCGGGCTCTAGACCCATAATACGGGCCCCGCAGCACAGGTTTCACATCAAGGTTCATTTACATAAGCCTTTATTATTTTCAGAAAATAATTTTCTTTAAAAATTCATTTCTCGGACTTGGGTCCTTGGAATTCAATTCCGGGCATACGCCCAAGTCCCATATTTTCCTACGGACCTTCCGGGACCGTCAGATCACGAATTCGGGTCCGTTTACCAAAAATGTTGACCAAAGTCAACTTTATTCAATTAATTATCATAAATTTAACTCTTTATCAAGTTTCCACATAAAGGCTTCCCGGCTACGCGCCCGAGATGTGCACGCACATCGAGGTGAGATTGACATAGGCTTTCGGGGCCTCGGAACACAGTCATAATTAAATTTACATAAGATGATCTTTTGGGTCATCACACCAGGCTGGTCTTATTTATGGGACAGATGAAGAAGAAGCCCTTGCAGCATTGAGGAGCTTATTCCTAGAGGACAATGACATGGATTGTTTTGTTATTCTCGAGGAGGAGAGGGAGGAAGGTGTCACACCTCTATTTTGCCACGCAACCCTATTACGAGGTTGAGTTAGAAGAACTTTTCCAATTGAAGTGACGTTTTGAAAAGGGATTATTTATTATTTAGAGTCGCCACTTGGAATTGAGTTTTGGTGTTCCAAGTCACCTTTTATTGAATCCCTTATCAAAAAGAAGATTTGACTCCCAATTTGTGGTCTACGAAAATAAAAGACTGAGTAAGGAATTCTGTTGACCGAGGAGAAGGTGTAAGGCACCCCTCGAGTCCCGTGGTTCTATCACGGTCGCTTTATTGACTAATGTAAGGCTTGAATCAATTTTTTTAGCTATTCTTGTATTTTATTATTATGTCTTATCTATTACCGCTTAGTTAATAATTATATTTTATTAATTATGTTTACCAAGATGCGGAACGCACACAAGGTACTTCTTTGAAATTAAAGGTTAAACCAAGGTACGGAATGTACACATGGTTATAACATAATTATTTTTAATTTAAAGGCGTCGAGACGCGGGATGCGTACATGACCCTTTTATTATTTGAGCATATCAATCCAAGGTTCGGGTATGAACACATGTGCTAATATGTAAAGCACCTCTAAAGTTTTTCTAGTGTATTTAGAGTTCTTTTCCTAAAGTAATTTGAGGTTGTGGGAAGGTCATGATTTATGTATATAGAATTATTGTGGAAATGTATTATTCAAATAATTGTTCACATCTTAATCAACCTTAAAATTATTTACAACTTAATAAATTACCAATAATCTACATCGTCTGTTTTATCAGTGATAGCACAGTTTATTTATTTTTTGAAAAAGGTAGTTTCTTATGGATAAATGTCGAACCAAAATATAAATTTTGAAATTTGAAACTAGTGAAAGTTACATACGATAATATTAACTAGTCGAGTTGGAAACGAAAAGTATTAAGACAGAAGGATATACATATTCTTGCAAAATCTTTAATATTATTAAAGAAGTGGTCATTTTGTCATTCATTTGCTTGACTATCAATGAAAATATTATTTTTAGGCCATGAGTAAAAGTTTGGTAATCAAATTTAACTTGAAATGACACACAAACAAATATTCAGTTCACTCTAGTTCGACAAATATATTCCACACAACTTAAAGATATAGAAATAAAATAAAACGATGAAGCCAAAGTTAATCAGAACTAACAACACTATTTTTCATGTCTATGATAAAAATTCGAATATTACCTTTTTTGTGAAGCTTTTTACAATAAAATCACAGCCACAATCTACTGATTTCCAAAGCTAGCAATGCTAACTTTTCTAGAACCTCGAACTCGAAATCGCGAACGAAATCTCGAACCCGTCTTCAAACTCTCTTTCTTTTTTTATTATTGTTCTTCAGTCTCGTTATCTCCTTTCTAAATTCAAGACCTCCTCTCTTTTCTTTGTTATCTTTTTGTTATTCTCACTTTTCGTTCTCCTCCAGTTCTTTTTCCTTCTTTTCCTTTTTTCGTTTCTTTCCGTCAGTCCTTCTCTTTCTTGTCTCACTTTTTGTTTTTATCTCTTTTTTATTTATAGATGTTTTGGTTAATGGTGATATGAGTGGGGAAAGTGGAGAAGGGATGTGAAAGAGTGGGGATGAGGCATGAGTGAAGTGGGAAAGTGTAACGACCCGGTCTGTCATTACATAGAACCTGCATTATAATTATTTCTATTGACTTGTTATAGAATTATTATACTATATTTAATGCATTAGAGTTGATAGGCTTGAAATCGAATGGTTGTAGCGAGAGCCTTTAAAAATAGCCTTAAAATGGGAAAATGTTAACTGAGACTTGACTTATTGGTAAACGACATCAGAATGCAGATTTTATGGCTCGGATAGCTTCATTAGATGATTTGGGACTTAGGAGTGTGTTCAGAATAATTTTGTGATGTCCGGTGTAGAATAAGGCTTGAATTGGCGAACGTTAGTTTTTGGCGATTCCAGTCGGCAGTGAAAAATAGGCTATCGTGGTCGGAATGGAATCCCGATAGTTGGAACAAGTTTGTAATGTCATTTTGGATATGTCTGCAAAATTTCAGGTCAATCGGAGTTGTTTTGAATGGTTTAAGCATCATTGGTGGATTTTAGAAATTTTAAAGTTCTTAGGCTTGAATTCGACGTAGATCTGGTGTTTTGGTGTTGTTTTGGGTGTTCCGAAGACTAAATTTGAGTTATGTAATGGGACTTGTTATAATGTTCGTGTGGGGTCCCAAGGGGCTCGGGTGAGTTTTGGATAAGTTTGGGCTGTGTTGTGCTCGTTTTTCTTATGCTTTGGCGTCATTTCTTCAAACATAAATGATATTATATTGAACAAATCAGCTTCGATTACTGTTTTCAATGAAGTATTAGATCCGTAACGTAATTACGGACCCGTAGAAAAAAGAATCATCAAATTTGAACATCGTATGAGGATTTTATGGCCATTTTACCAAGGTTGTCCGATTTTCAGGTTAATGACGAAATTGCCCCTGACGGCGTATTAAAAACCTGCACTATTAGCAAATCTTAAAACCTACATATCTCCTTCATTATAAGGTCAAATGGAGCGATTTAAAAGCCTAAATTAATTAGAATTTAACAAGGAATCCATTGGGAGCAGTAAAACACGTGAACAGTATATATATAACGAGCAATCCGAGTTTTTGATTTAGGAACTTTGTGACTAGATGGCTACGTGGTGAGTGTGATCGGATAGTTATATGTACTCAGGTTGTTTGATTGTGACCAAAATGAATTGGCGGGAGATGTGGCAAGAACCATTGAGTATTTGACTTCTGTCTTGAGTTAGACTATGACCTCGAGTTGGGAGTGTATCGAAGGACCTCTCGTGTAGTTTAGTTGTGGAGTGAAGTGTATTTTCTTGTTATGTTCTGAGTTCTAGTGGTGTCCCTGGGCTGATCGGTTCCCCAGCAACGTTCATGTATTTGATTAACGGTGTGTTTCAGCCGTGTTGGCACTTCTTTGTTATTATATCCATTGATGGCAGCCTGGCGTACTCTCGTAGCCAGAGGTAGCATACTCGGCATTTGATGATGGTATTACAAGGATATATGGAGGAGAAGCTTGTGCGAATTTCTCCAAGTGTGAATTGTTGGCTCAGTTCAGTAGCATTCTTGGGACACGTGATTTCCAGTGACAGTATCCATGTGGTCAGACGAGTGTGTGTAGAGCTTCCAAAATCTCAAGAATTCCTTGACCACAACCTCAGTGTTAGTATTGCCATCAGCTTCAGGTTCTTATACCGCTTAATGGGATGTCTTGGGGGTAGGCAATGGTTGTGTTCTACTGCAGGAAGGTATAGTGATTGTGTGATAGCTATGATTTTCATAAGTGTATTGGGAGATATCATTTTGAGGTTAAGCAGGCAGGGGTATCTCCTGCGGTTGTCTTGAGGTGTGTGACCCTTATGTTTATTTGTAGTAAGTTCTCTCTATCAGTAATTATGTATGTTGTAATTTGAGTTTAGATCGCTTGTGGGAGTTGGCACGACCATTTCAATGGTGGATGCGAGATTTGCATTTGATTTGAGTGTTAGATTGCTTGGGTCGTATGAGCGTATGAAGGATTTAGTTGAACCTCACCACAGTATGGTGGCAATGATAGTGTATGGGCATCGTGAGTTATTGGTTGTCTTGATCTTTGGCTTTGACCCAAGTGGGGGAGTTCGTTATTGATAAGTTGATTACAGGATTATGTGTTGAATTGGTTTCGGTTTGAGGTATGCTGGTGAATCAATTATGACCTACAGAGGTGGGGTCTGGGAATAACTCGAGTGATAAAAATTTCTTCGATACAGGTTGTAATGTACTTTACAGATAAGGGTATTTATTGAATGATTAAGTTGTACTTGAAAGTTTAGTGTGTGAAATGTATGAGTGTGCTTGTTGCTTCAAAGGTGTGGATTACTTTCCTAGTATGTGGTTTGCAAGCGGGGTCAGGTCATTTTGTTTACTTGGTTAGTGTAATTAAGATTGCGTGGAGTAAATGACGTTCGAGAATAGTTCAGACGGATTCAAGGTTATATGTAGCAATCGAGGATCTTCAAGGTGTGAGAAGGACTAGAACTGAGATTTACGGGGAAGGTGTCAAGGTTTGTGGTGTATTTGCATTATCATGGATTCTATCCATCAGTATCAGGAATGTGAAGGTAATGACTTTAAATTCGCAGGAAGTCCTTCAGGGTAAGTATTTCTAATGGGGTGCTTTTGGGGGATATATGAAGGAGTACTCAGCGGCTCATGAGCCTTAGACTGTATATTATATGCTAGGGTTTCGTGCGGTGAGTCTGGATTGAGAATTGCGGTATTATGGCAAGAAGAAGTATCAATTCGAAGGTAAGTCAGAAGGAACTTGAATGAATAGGACAGCTTGGTAGTAGGTCGGATCGGCATGATAAACGATAAGGGATATGATTAGTTCTGTGGGTGTTATGAAGTAATGAGTTGTTACAGGTGTTTCTTAGCAATTCTCTTGGGATTTGGTGGCATGCGTAGCTTGGTTGAGTTAGAAGGATTCAGTCCTGGCGGTTTGGTGTTGTACAAGTCTGATTCGGGAGTTCTTGATGGTTTCTACCACGGTTGGAGATGTATATTTCTACTGGCGTGAGGGCCATGTGATGTATAGTGATTTTGCTTCTAGATGGGATCAAATGGAAAGTTCTTGGCTAGTTGGGTACATAGTTGTGTGTGGCTAGGAAGGGAGCATGAGGTTCTCCTATTTATCATAGGATCGCATGGCGTATGTAGTATTTTGTGTATAGTGGAGAGTGGCCTATGTGAGATCATGGTTCAGTTATGGAAGGAAGGTCAGAACTGGCAGTTCAGATGATTAGATAAATGATATCACTAATTGGTATGACTGGATGGGGGTATACTATAATAAGGGACAAGGTGCTCAAGACAATGTGCTTGAATAAGGTTGCTTCATTAGTATTGCGACGCTTTCTTGTTGGATCGACTGTTGATATTCGAGTTTGCTCGGGGGCACAGAATAATTATAGGGGTATCCCTCGTGGAGTGAATGAGTATTGGATATATGTTATATATTCGGGTGGTGCAGTTGGGATAAGATATGGTAACTTTGTGCGCTTCATGGACTTTGAGACTAAGAGTTCTAATAAACAGATTATTTTGTGGTTGCAAACTATGAGGATGAGAGCAAAGCTAGTCAGGTGTTAATATATGCCATGACTCGGCCACTATGAACTTTCAGAGAGAAATAGTACTTAGAGTTATTGGTAGGCCAGTATGGGTGTGTGTTCTGCACCGAGTCGGGATTGTTGACCCCAAATTACTATTGTTGAGGGATGTACCATTTGATTTTCACTTAGCTTATTCGTGTTTCGGAGTGGTCTATGAGTTACCTTTTGGTGTTTCGAGGAATTGTGATCGTTGGTTATATATGTGCACAGGGTGTAGTTCTATCGGGGCTTTATAGCGAGATTTGAGTAAGGTAAGTAATTGGGTGTTGCAGGGTTGAGACGTGTTGGTTATGTTCTTTTTTATTCGGGTGGCATGGTATCGTCCGATTTCCCCATGGTTATGGCAATGCATTTTGAGTAATTGATGTCGAATTTCGCATGGTTATTGATTTTGAGGAAGGTGGCTTGGAGTATGTCATGTGGTCCAGCGGTTGGAAGGGCTCACGCTTTGCAACTCAGTTAGGTTGAGGTATGATCCTTGGTGTCAGATTTGTGTGATATGGT
>ML276115.1:0-13742 GCA_005239495.1 Nicotiana undulata
ATGTACTCAACAACTGACTCTATAAATACTCAATGTATTACTGATGAAAGAAGTGACGCACAAGTACTAAAGTGAATCAAGATCTTAAGCAAAATTTCTAGAGATATTTTGCAAGCAGAAATGTTGTGCGATACAAAGGCTACAGTTCAACTAGAAGAAACAGTTCCATCGTTTGTGTATTGAGTCTAGTTGATTATAGTAGGAGTTTTAACATTGTATCTTTTCAGCTTTCACAGAAGCAATTGTAATAGGTACACATTGTTCAAGTTAGAGTTAGCTTGAAATCTGTAGAAATTAGCTAGAGGCTAGTTGATACAAAGAGGATTAGAGTTAGTCCTAGGATTACAAAAGAGTTTATTTTGTAAGTCCGTTTNAGAGTTTGAGAAAATCCTACTGAGGAGTAGGTCGTGGTTTTTTTCACCTTTTGAGCCAGGTGTTTTCCACGTAAAAATAACTGTGTCTTTACTTTTCTTCTTTATTATTCCGCAAACAGTAGTAAGTAGTACTTTAAGAAGAACCGGGTTATTCTCATTAGACAACACTCGAAAATTGGGTACTGCACAATTAACTCATAATATTGTGTAGTATTGACGTCTAAAACCTCAATAGTTTAGAGGATAACGTTTGAAAAGTAAACAAAGATTATCAGATTCCCGGTAACGAAACCAATTTTTTTAACCAAAGAATTAGATTCCTTTGACTAAAACTATTTTTAGGATGAACACGGGTTACTGATAATCAAGGAAATAATGATAAGTAAAACGAGCAAGTAAATAGACAATAATATGATGCACAAAAAAGTAAAGTGTATTGTATTCGTAGTTCGGATGTCCCCTACAAGTTAACTTCTATTCCCTTATATAGGGAATTCTACAGTATAACGTCTACCTCTTGCAATGATAACTCATTAATGACTAATTATTACATTAATGTAACGTTACAAAGAATAACCATAACTGTTGCATGAAGATTGTGTAACGTGTGGATCATTAATTGAAGATCTTTGAATCTGCCCGTAGCTCTATCCGGATTCCTTCTGACAGTGTCTCTTCCTTGTTTCAATCAAGTTGAGTTTCCCGTAGCTGATTACCTCGTAGGTATATAGTGTCGTGCCTTTTTGCCTCGCACCTCCTTATAGAATTATGTCCAGCTGTCATGTTTTCCTTGGTCCACCTAACTGGCTGAATCATCAGGAATTATCATACGTGTGAAGCTCTTTTTTACCAATACAATCACGATACCCAACGGAGGGAAATTTGGGTCGTGACAAGTTAGTATCAGAGCTAGGTTCATAGGTGCTACGAGTCATAAGCGAGTTTAGTAGAGTCTTGCGGATCGGTACGGAGACGTCTGTACTTATCTTCGAGAGGCTACGAAACTATTAGGATAATTTCACTTCCTTCATTCTTATCGTGCGAGTTCATTGATCTTGAAGTTTAATATTTACCGTTCCATTCTCTTACCAATGGTGAGGACACGAGCTGCTGTTCCTAATGATGTTACCCCGGAGCAAATGTCGCAAGGGTCAGGGATAGAGGCCGACGAGGAGCACGTGCCGCAGTTAATATGCCTACTAGAACAACCGTTAAAGAGCCGCCAATAGTTCCAGTTGGGGGACAGGTAATGGAGGTGCCTGTTGCTACCCCGGACTTCAGAAGACCTGGGCGTAGTTTTGAGTATGATTGGTACATTGATTCAGGCGGGATAGATCCCAGGTGCACTAACTACTTCACAGATTAGGGAAGGATTTGAGACTCCCACCGTCTACACCCCAGAGCAGCGAGATCATGTGGTTCAGGTTCCAGCTGTCATGGCACCACAACATGTGTATTCAGTTCAGCCCGTGGTTAGGGCAGCAAAATTGGGGGAAGAACACCTTGGAATTTAGAAGTACATGAAGTACCACCCTCCTATCTTTCAGTAAATTGGCGACCGATGATGCCCAGGGCTTCCTGGGGGAGCGTCACTACATTCTTCGTACTTCGAGCATTTGTGGAGACGAGCGAGGTTGTTTTGTCGCGTCTCAAGCTCAGAGGAGCGGTTTGTCAGCGGTGATGGGCATATGAGTTGAGTAGCCTGGTCGGGTCGGCTTCACTTGCATGGATTCATATTTTAGAGATGTTATTGGGGGAGTTTGCATTCCAGTCCCTCCGAGATGCAGGGCGCGCGGAGTTTGAGCAGTTGCATCAGGGCACTATGTCAGTGTTGGAGCACTATGTCGGGTTCACTGAGTTGGCCAGATATGCACCTCACTTGGTTGCTTCAGTTAGGAGGCGAGTACGTATATTCATTGAGGGACTCAGGCATGATATTCAGTTCAGCAAGACTCGAGAGTTAGAGTCAGATGCCTCATTTCAGCAAGCAGTAGGGATCGCTTACCGGTTAGTGAGCATGTGGGACCAGGAGCGAGAAGACATATGAGATCAAGAGAGAGATCACAGGGAAGTAAGGAGTCCACATAGGCCGGAGAGATCTACTGGTCCTTATTATGGAGCCAAGGTACGACACGAAGAGGTTTTATGGGTCAGCCAATTTTGTTTGCATTACCAGCTTAGCATGGGGTTTCAAGTACTCAGGGGTCTCAGAGTACTCGTATTGTATGGTTCCCATAGCCACATCAGCAGAGAGGTTGTTTTGAGTATGGGTATACCAGTCACAGGACGAGAGGTTATTCCAGGTTTCAGTCAGGTGTGTCACAGTATGATATCCAGGTGAGTGGAGGGCACCCCATAGGGGGAGGCCCGACCCATTAATGTGTTTCGTATAGTAAACTAGAAGCCGTTGTGCCAGATATTATCACCCAGGTATGTTTTGACGTGTTAAAGAGGGGTACCATTTGCTTTTCACTATAGTTCTGTTGGTCGGAACGAGTTTTCCTTATTTGTTGCTTTATTGATAAGCGAATTTCATGCTTTGCACTCTATTTTTCATGCTTGCTCCTGTTGGGAGATTCTATGAGTAGTATCCCGTGTCTATCATTGTTTTATTCATCATTGATAGTGGTGAGACTAGAAGTGAGTCTGTGTTGTTCATCATGGTAAGCTTATGTGATTTTTTCTAAGTATTTTGGTTACGGGCTGTGATTTGGTCCTCCGTCGAAATGTGAGTCGAGCGAGCGAGCTTTATGATTTTTTTAGCCGAGATGAGTCAGTGGAAGATTTCAATTGGTATGATATATATATTTGGTATGTGATTTAGAGTTGAGGGCGAGACTCTTGTGATATTTTTGTGGTTTGATATGTTGGGCCGGGTTGAGTACCGCGGTGGAAGTTATATCAGGATGAGATCCTTGTGATTTGTTCATATGCTTTGCTTCTTCCTTGTTATATTGATAGAGAGTTGTGCCTATGGGCTTGTTTGATAGTTCCCTTATATTTTTCCCTTTTCATATTCAGTCAGTTTCGTTATGTACCTTTTTAGTTCTAGCTTGAGGGATGTGTGCCCGGTGGTGTTAGTTATGGCTTGGTGATTCGGGTGTCTAATAATGAGGTCTTCGTGTTCATTGCATCATTATCAGTATTATGGGGTTGGGAAACAGAGTTCCTTTGTATGTGGGGCTAATTGTCAATGCTGAGTTGGATTCGGGCATCTATTGTGATCAAAAGTGTTATATTGAGCCCATGTGTTATGTGTTACATTGTATGGTTGTGCCTTGTGGGTGTAGTCATGATTTGATGCAGCTGGTTGAGGCTAATGCTGGATATGGAGTTAGAAACAAGTCTTTCGGGAATGAGTAGAAGGTGAGAAACTGAGGTATGAGGCTTATCGGTGGTGATGGGAAGGCTATATTGCAGTTGTGATTGTGTCATCAGGATTATGTAGGTTGGGGTGACGTGGGATCACCCACGTGTGTGTGTTGGAACTGTGCATTCAGCGATTTGATGAGTTCGAGGTGAATCTTGGCTCGTTCGAGGACGAATGATTTTCTTAAGAGGGGGAGAATGTAACGACCCGATCGGTTGTCTTGAGAATGAGAGCTCCTATCCCCTAATAACTGTTTCTTCCATGTCTATTTATGCTTTTGGAACTTGTCGGAACATTGAGTGGTGAAATTCGGAGTGATTTTGGACACATAGTCCATAAATGTGAAATTTAGCTTTAGAAATCGGTTCGTGGTTAGAACTGTGTGATGACGGATCCGAAATGGAGTTTCGTTGGCTCCGTTAGCTCCGTTGGGTGATTTCGAGGTTAGGATCATATTCCGAATGTGTTTTCGAGGTCTGTAGTAGATTTAGGCTTAAATTGGCGAAAGTTAGAATTTCAGCGATTTCGGCCGATAGGTGAAATTTTGATATCATGCTCGGAATGGAATTTCGGAAGTGACAGCAGGTACGTAGTGTCATTAATGACCTGTGTGTAAAATTTGAGGTCATTCAGATGAGTTTTGACGTGTTTCGGCATCGAATGAGGATTTTAGAAATTTCATAAGTTCTTAGGCTTGAATCTCTGCATAATTGATGATTTTGATGTTATGATATGTGTTTTGAAGGCTCGACTAAGTTTGAATGAAGTATTAGGACTGGTTGGTAAGTTTGGTTGAGGTCCCGGGGGTCTAGGGATGTTTCGGATGCTCAACGGGTGAGTTTGGAACTTGTAACACAGCTGAACCATTGTTGGTTCTGGTGTTTCGCACCTGCGGATGGGGAACCGCATGTGCGGACACGCAGGTGCAGAGGTTAGGCTCGCAGATGCGGATTTTAGGTAGGGGCTGCTAGTGGTCGCTTGCGGTCTGGGTTCCGCAAGTGGGGTACTGCAGGTGCGGCCCCAGCCCTGTTAAGTAACTTTCCGCACCTGCGATGGATATTCCGAAGGTGCAGTCCAAGGGTCGCAGGTGCGGTATCCCTGGGCTGTGTATACAAAATCCGAGGGTTTGAAATTCATAACTCCAAAAACGATTTAGAGCTCGGGTTTTGGCGATTTTCAGTGAGTTTCGAAGAGGAGATTAATAGGTAACGTTTCCTAACCTTAATTCACTTGTATACCATTAATCTCTATCAATTTCCTCAATATAATCAATGAAATTGGATGAAAGACCATGAAATTGGAATGAACTTCCCCAAGTAGAAATCTGCGGATTTAGGGAGATTTAGACGTCGGATTTTGATAATTCTTGTTCGAGTGAGTTCGTGAGTGAATGGGTGTTCGAAATTTGTCATTTTTATCCGTTTTTGAGACGTGGGCCCGAGGGACTTTTTGGACAAGATTCCTACTTTCGCGTATTAGCTTCGAACTTATTAGCTATTTTGATTCCTTAAAGTGATTTTTACATTATGCAATCGAATTGAATAGATTTGAGTCATCTGGAGGTCTTTCCGCCCGAGGAGTGTATTTTTGAGTACCGTTTTGTCATCTTTGAGGTATGTATCTTGCCTAACCTTGTGTGGGGGAATTTTCCCTTAGGATTAGAGTCTTCTATGTTGATTGTAGCCCGTGTACGCGAGGTGACGAGTGCGTACCCGGACTTATTTGCAAATAGGTTGGCCTTTTAGGATTCTTAGGTCCTTATACGCTTGTGTATGAAGTTGTAATTGCTATGATTGCGTTCTTGATTACTAATTTCATTATTTCCTACTTAAATTGGACTTACTTGCTTTTAGATCTCTCTTGTTGTTATTTGATCTTTATTGACTTAACTGAGTACTTTACCTCCTTTACTAGCATGCTATATTTTCTTCATAAGCTGCCTAATTGACTAGAATTAGTATTACTTGCCCTATAACTATTTAGCAGTAATTGGAATATCTATATGTTGGTGTGAAGCATGCCCGTGAGTCGTATATTGTGATTTATATGATTTTTTTCTCTTAAGTGCTACGTAGGTTTAGTTAGATAATTATCCATGTTGATGGTATTTCCTTGGTGTTGCCTATTATTGAGCATTGATTCAAGCTGGGTTTTATTCTGTGAAGCTAATTGTTTAGGCGAGATTGGTTATAGCTGCTTTTTCCTTACCGGGATGATTTGGTTTCTTATTGTTGACCTGAATATTGTGGATGTGTTGTTATGTCTTGTTTCTCTCTGGTAAAGTTGTGTTCTTTACACTCATTATTTTCTTTCGGTGGTTATTCCTCGTGAAGGAGTTCTACTGTGCTGGTGACTTAAGTTATTGATTTGATTGGCTGTCGTACATAGCATTTCTATCTTTTGTTGCCTTGTGAGTGTTTTGGCGATGTACGATATTTCTGTCTTGTTGTGTTTGCTATTTCTGTACTGCATTGCATATTTAAATTGGGACTACGAACAAGATTTAGGGAGCTTTCCCCCATGTACTGCATTGCATATTTAAATTGGGACTACGAACGAGATTCCGGGAGCTTTACCCCTGTACTGCATTGCATATTTAAATTGGGACTACGGACGAGATTTCGGGAGCTTTCCCCCTGTACTGCATTGCATGACAAATTCTGAGTTACGGACTGAGTTCCGGTGGTTATCATTTAGGAGATTTGGATCGAAAGTATATATATATATCGAAAAGTATAGCTGAAAAACATTTATCTCCAGAAAAAGTTATGTCTGAAGGACTCCTATTTCGAAAGTATATTTGAAAAGTATTTATCTTGCAGAAAAATGATATTTGAAAGAGCAGTTATTGGGAAAATATATTTGAACACCACGTATTTTGAAGGAACTATGTTTTAAAGATTCCACTTTATAAAAATATATAAATATACATTCAGAGAAAGTATGTTTCAAAGAAGATTTCCCTATTCCGAAATGATTATACCTTTAAAGATTTCGATATAAACTCACGATTCAAAGATTTTCACTCGAAGGTTTGACCAGCTTTATTGAGTTTATTGGCTAAGGCCTGATGTGAATAAATTGATGCAGTGCTGAGTTACTAGTGTTTTTATTGTATTGTAATTCCCGATATTTGGCTTGCATTCTGTCCATCCTCCTTGCGTATTTCTATTATGTTGCCCGTTGATTTATTTGCTGTAATTTATTCAGCATTATTTGTCATACCGTTAATTATATCAAAAAATCTTTAGATAGATTTTATGTTTCGGTCATTTTTATATTTATGCCTTTTTACTTGTTAGACCAGTGGTGTCTTGACTAGTTCTCGTCACTACTTCACCGAGGTTAGTCTTGATACTTACTGGGCACCGCTGTGGTGTGCTCATACTACACTTATGCGCATTTTTGTGTGCAGATCCAGGTATTTATTGTTAGTAGTTGCGCGGATTCATTGCCAAGGAGACTCAAGGTAAACATGATGTTGCGTTCGCAGGCGTCGGAGTCACCTTCCTGTTTTAATTCAACTGTACTCCCTTATTTCTGAACAGTTGTATTAGGAGTTGTAGAAAGATCTCGTAGAGCTTATGACTTGTACTACCGGTTTTGGGAAATTGTATATTCTGTCAAGATTTTCATATCGAGACTGTAATAATTCCTTTATTATTGTTGTTGTTCAGTGAAATGTTAGGCTTACCTAGTCCTTCAGACTAGGTTCCATCACGATACCCAACGGAGGAAAATTTGGGTCGTGACATAGACTATATCCATCATGGACGTTATTCTATTTGGAGCGTTAGTAACTGAAATATAACATTTCGCTTTGAGTCAGCAAATACGCCTGGCAATATTTTACAAATGAATTGTCACTTGAACTTCAAGTTCACATTTTCTTGTACGAGGATCTAGGTACAGTCATAATAATTCATTCCATGATTACTTTTTCAGCTGCCAATTTTCTCCCCCTAATGCTGGGATCACAGACACATATCCCCAACTTTCTTTTGGGATCCATCATTGTGCATTGTGGTGGAACAATTAAATCATATAGAACATTCATATTTCTAGATGAAAATTATTTGGTTCCTGACCCTGAACCAATTGTGATAGGGATAATTTATCATGACTTGGATAGATGCATACAAGTGTTGCTGTATGTTAAATAATACTTATCATAACCAAATATTTAGCTATAATTGGAGGCATATAATTTCTGCTAAACCAAGTTGGATTTAAACCAGATATATCAAGATAAATTATCATAGTTTATATTCTGGAGTTGTGCCCTAATAATTTGAGCAACCAACCTTGCAAAATTCACACTGCAAGTTGACAACAGACGCACATGTGACCATACAATAGATGCATCTTTTAAAATCATATTATAGTAAACGGTCCGCATATATATATATCACAGTTTATTAGTTCCAAATATAAAGGGATTCAATCCCAATCGTAACTGGTATATCATGAGATGAGCAACACAAGAGAAATCTTGTATAATCTTCTATTTCTTCAATATATGCCAATATTAATTCTCAATTAAATTTCGCATCATAATTGAACCGGAATGGCCAACCGGTCATGCCAACTAATATTTGTTTCAGTAAACATTTAATTTACTATGTCATGTGATTCCATCATCATGATTATATATCTGTTTAGTACAAATAGAAGAAAAATCGGGTAACCTTTCATATTTACCCAGTATGATTATAGTGATATGAAGATATTCAATTTTCCTTTCATTTATAGTCTCAAATGCCAACCACTTTGGCTAATATGTTTGAAACTCAAAAAGTTTCTTTTGAGACTTACTATAATGTCATGAGCAATTTTATTTATCCGGGTAGTAACAAATCAGTCTTCCGTAGCTCTTAACTGCTTTTGTTCTACAAGATCTTTTGTCACACCATCCATATGATGAATGTCCCTGTTACTGACAAAATCATTTTATAGTAATTGTCATGGTCAAAATCATCATAAGCAAAATCATTTATTGCTTATCTGCCTTTAATAACTTTTTATAAGACATGACAAAATAATTTGGGCCTACTACATATACGCGACCAATGACATAGTCATGTAACCACATTGTAAAATTTATTAACTTTATTTCTCTCAAACCTTCCTTAAAGGTGAGTTGTAGTATTTATTCAACCATGCATAAATATATTCTTATGCATATTTTGTATTATATATATATTCACATTCACTTTCAGGAATAAGTGTGCATTTACAATGCCTATCACAAGTCACATTTTCAACGAATGGACTATAATCACGTGAACGTGTCTCGTATTAACAGACAACATTGATACATATTCCTTCACCTTTGAAGGATCATTTTGAGAACCCTTATTGTTCTTTTTTTTACAATTACCATATTGATGACTATTATTATTTTGATCTTTGGTCCGACCACATTCATTGGTCAACCACTTATCTTCATTTAGACTTATTATGCACCACTATCACATTCACTTCAAGAATGGAGCAAATCAAGTGGGACAATTGTATTAGTAAAAAATATATAGCCTTACGCGTGTACAGATTTTGGATGACTCAGCCAGCCAGGTGGACCAATCAAAATATCACACGCGGACGCGGGATAAAGAGATACGGTCAATACAAGGAATTAGCCACGGAAAGATCACCAAAGAAGAAAAGGCACGGTCACGACGAATCCGGACGCAATAACAGGCCGATTCGAAGATCAGCAATCAATGTCCCGTACGTTATGCAACTCCTAAAATAACAGTTACTATTCATCTTTGTAACGCCTCATAAATGCAATAATTAAGCATTCAATAGGCTTCATGACAGAAATACAAACGTTGTACTAGGAGACCATCCCTATAAAAGGAATGTTAATGTAACAAACAGGATCATCTGATTTTGGGGAAATAAAGGCTTCTTTTATTCTTTCGCTCTCAATTATCGATATTTACTCTCTATTTGGTTGATTTGATTATCAGTAACCCGAGTTTTTCTTAAATTAAGCTTTAGTCAAAAGAATTCATTTTTTGGTTAAACAAATTGGTTCCGTTACCGGGAATTCTGGTAATCATCGTTTTTCATTACCAATCGATATCCTTAAAATCATGTCAAATTTCAACAACAACAACGTCAGCAATAATGACGATAACAACCAGCAAAGGAGTGAAACTCCAGCTTCAACTCCTCCTCGAGGAACTCCACGAACTTCAAGAGAACCATCTCCCGAGAGAGCTGGCAATCGTAACAACAATGAACAGACAGTGGAATCAGATCAAATAAAGCAAATGATCGCAGAATACGTGGGACAAGCTTTGCGAGAATTTGCAAGAGGATTACCACAACTACCTCTAACACCACCGGCACCGTCACTAAATAATGTAACTCCAGTGGAAGATTTACAAGTAGACTTGACAAATTCAACCAGGAATGAAACTCTCAATACATCTCCTGAAACACGACCAGGTACGACTAGTAATTCAGAATTACAAAATTTACTATTAACTATGCAGAAGCAGATAAAAGAACAGAACGAACGCATCGAGCAAATCCCTGGTGTTCCACCTATTATCAAAGGAATTGATGCTGATAGATACTCTCAACAACCTTGGAAGCCAAGTGCAGCCCCACTTCTTATACCTAAGAAGTTAGGAATGCCTGATGTCCCCAAATATGACAGCACGACCGACCCACGTGATCACGTGACTGCTTTTACTACTGGAGTAAAAGGCAACGATTTGACAAAAGAGGAAATAGAATCAGTCACTTGTCAAAAAATTTGGAGAAACACTCACGAAAGGAGCCTTAACCTGGTATGCTCTTCTCCCTGAATACTCTATAAATTCTTGTGCTGAACTTGCAGATTCATTTATAAAAGCACATTCTGGTGCACAAAAAGTTGAAAAACGAATGGAAGATATATTCAAAATAAAACAAGGAGACAAAGAATTGCTCCGTGAGTTTGTAGACAGGTTTCAAAGGGAAAGAATGCAACTACCAAGGGTGCCTGACAATTGGGCATCTATGGCATTCACAAGCAACTTGAACGAGAAAAGTTCAGAAGCCACGAGACGACTTAACGAAAGTCTAAGAGAATTCCCAGCCACAACATGGAATGACGTATACAACAGGTACAGTACTAAATTAAGAATTGAAGAAGATATAATCACACGATCAAAAGATGAAGAATATCATAAAACAAGACAGCCAGAATCAGAGAAAAAGTCAGGTAAAAACAGGTATGATCCTTACTTAGGACCCTTGAGACGTGACCAACGTCCTAGGTTCGAAAATACAAAACTTTGATATGAACTCATCCTCATTAAGATCCAGGAGAGATCAAGATGAACAATTCCGGAATATTACCCAAATTGGACACCATAACTTTAATATAAGCAGCACTGACCTTGTCTCAATACTAAGAAGTATGGGAGACAAGGTTAAATGGCCTAAAGAAATGCATTCCAACCCTAACAGGAGGAACCTCGATCAATGATGTGAATTCCATAACGATCAAGGCCATAGGACGACAGACTATAGATATTTACAAGGTGAAATAGAACATTTATTAAAGCAGGGTTATTTAACGGGCTTGTTTAGTGATAAAGGTAAGCAGGCATATATGAAGAACATGCAGGAACCACCAAAGCCACCTTCCCCAAAGCGAACTGTCAATGTAATACACGGAGGAGAAGAAGTAAACGGGATAATCTGCCAGTTAACTTCAAAAGTCACGAACACTCACGGAAAGCGGGTTCGAAAAGAAATGAGCGAAGAGAAAATATATTTTGACAACGCAGACTTTGGTGGATTGACACTTCCACACAATGACGCATTGGTAATATCCATACTATTTCATGACACTAACGTTAAAAGGGTGTTGATTGATCGAGGCAGTTCAGTCAATATTATTTTGATGAAAGTTATAGAAGAAATGCTAGTCGAAAACACATTGATTCCAAAGGTTCGAGCCATATCTGGGTTTGACAATTCAACAGTGATAACTAAAGGTGAGATTGAACTCAACACTTACGCTGAAGGGGTCATCAAAAATGCAAAACTCCAAGTCATTGATACATAAATGGCTTACAACGTTATCCTGGGAAGACCATGGATTCATGATATGAAAGCAGTTCCATCTACTTTACATCAAGTAATAAAATTCCCTTCCAAATAGGGAATAAGGCATATCAGAGGCGGCCAACAAACCTCAAGAAATATTAACTCGATATCTATTAACGGTAAAAGAGATGCGGAAAAAACAACGAATTGTCAAACAGAGGCTTATCAACCAACAGGTACGGCACAAACTTCTGATCAGTTACGTACCAAAGAAATAGATATTCTAATAGGTACGGAAGAAGATAATGACAAAACAAATCCTGTAAACATCAAGAATGAGCCAGAACATATGGACAGAGACTCCAGGCCAGATTTCATTCATGAATTAGAAGAAGAAGAATGTATCAAAACAACTGCTGAAGAACTCGATGCAACCGCGGGTCATGAATTATTAAGCTTTTTAGATGCATATTCTGGTTATAATCAAATCAAAATGGACCCATTGGATGAATAAAAAACTTCTTTTATTACTAACAAGGGGACTTATTGCTATAATGTTATGCCCTTTGGATTGAAGAATGCACGTGCCACTTATCAAAGATTAGTAACAAAAATGTTCCAAGAGCATTTGGGTAAAACAATGAAAGTTTACATCGATGATATGCTTGTAAAATCCATACAAGCAGTAGATCATCTACAACATCTATCTATCACTTTCGATATTTTACGCAGGTACAACATGAAACTCAACCCAGAAAAATGTGCCTTTGGAGTACAATCTGGTAAGTTTTTGGGATTCATCGTATCTAATAGAGGAATAGAGGTAAATCCAACACAAATAAAAGCTATAGAAGAAATACCTGAAATCTTGAAAAATAAAAAAGAAGTCCAAAGATTGACAGGAAGAATAGCAGCTCTAGGGAGATTTATTTCTAAATCATCAGAAAAAAGCTTTAAATTCTTTACAGTTCTTAAAAAACAAAATCGGTTCGAATGGACTAAAGAATGTCAACAGGCTTTAAAAGACTTGAAGGCCTACTTGTCAAAACCACCATTGCTATCAAAACCAAAAGAAGGAGAGAGATTATACATCTACCTGGCTGTCTCAGAAATTGCCGTAAGTGCAGTACTAGTAAGAGAAGAAAAAGGTAAACAATCTCCCATTTATTATGTAAGTAAAACTTTATTAGACGCAGAGATTAGGTATCCGCATCTAGAAAAATTAGCTTTAGCATTAATAATGGCATCAAGAAAATTGCGTCCTTATTTTCAATGTCATCAAATTACTGTCGTAACTTCATGTCCTTTAAGGAATATTTTACATAAACAAGAATTATCAGGAAGATTAGCCAAATGGGCCATAGAATTAAGTGAACATGATATAACATATCAACCTAGAACTGCAATTAAATCACAAATATTGGCCGACTTTGTAGCTGACTTTAGCAATAATATTACTCCCGAAGTAGAAAAGGAATTGCAACTTTTCAATGGTATAAACCCAGGTCAGTGGACCCTATTTACAGATGGCTCATCTAATATAAAAGGAGCAGGATTAGGTATTGTCCTAATATCACCCACGGGTGAAAAGATACGACAAGCAATCAAATGTTATCCAATAACTAACAATGAAGCAGAGTACGAGGTTGTTATTGCAGGTTTAGAATTGGCACGAGAGTTGTCAATCGAACAAATCAAAATCAACAGTGATTCTCAGCTGGTGGTAAATCAAATACAGGGGGCTTACATCGCTCGAGAAACTCGAATGCAACAGTACTTAGAAAAGGCGCAAGAACTTGTGAGACAGTTCAAAATATGGGAAATAAAACAGATACCTAGAGAAAAAAATGTTGAAGCAGATGCACTAGCCAACCTCGCAGCAGTTACGAACGTAACCAATAAAGACAACATTATCGTCATACATCTTTTCCATTCGACAGTAA
>MDKH01230231.1:0-13683 GCA_005239495.1 Nicotiana undulata
GGGCGCATTCTTGACCCGGGGAGTAGATTCGACGCGAGGTGAGTCTCCTTTCTAACCTTGTAAAAGGGAATTGTCCCCATAGGTGATTTAAATGCTATGTGTAATGTTTGTGGGGTCTACGTACGTACCAAGTGACGAGAGTCCGTACGTAGTGGCTATTATTGCTATGTCTGGGTAGTTAGGCCTACATCATGCCTCGTATTCTTCCTTGTAATGAATTATATGTGATGAACTCATGTTATATGTAGTATTGTTTCCCTGAGGTTTATGGAAGTGGATAGTTGGGAGGAATTGTTTACGGGGAGTAAATTGTTAAGGATTATTGTGTGTGCATGTGACCGCTTCGCAATTTACATTCCGCGAGCGGAGTGTGATTTTCCTTACTCTCATGGGAGCGGGCCATACCACGGCGGATTGAAGGATGCACTTATGGTTCGGGTTGTTCGACCTTCGGCAGTGCATAGGTATTATTAATTATGGAAAGTATACACTTATGGTTCGGGTCGTTCGACCCTCGGCAGTGCACAAAGATGATTATTTTATGGCTCAGGTTTGTTGTCCTTATCCCGTATGCGTTTGATAAATTGTTACTGATTTCATGAATATTGATTTGACAGATTATTTGGGAGAACAATGAAGGAGAAATTGTTTATTTACATCCAGTACTTACTCGGATTTCAGTGCCTTATATTTGTTGCATTACTGCCTTTACATGCCTACTGCTTTCATCATATCCTGTCATATTATATTATTGGACCTTAGTGAGTGTCAAGTCGACCTCTCGTCGCTACTTCTTCGAGATTAGACGGGATACTCACTGGGTACATATTTATTTATGTACTCATGCTACGCTTTTGTACTTAATTGTACATGTTCTGAAGCTGGTGCATCTGGTTATCAGACCGGAGCTAGATTCTGATTAGAGTTGGACCTGACTTTACGGTGAGCTACTTCTCCTGACGATCCTCGGCAGCACCATGAAGTTTCTTTTGCTTATTTCCCGTATATTTCTTTCAGACGGTGGGACTGTATATTATATCTTATGTATATCCTGTTAGTATGCCCGTAGGACTTGTGACACTAGTTCCTGGCACACACGTGGTAGCTATTATGGGTTATGGTCTATATATATATTGGCTCACGCCTCCTTATGACTATTTTGGATAAAACTGGTTAATTACCCTTTTCGATTTAATGTTTTAAGCTTTAAACCTTGGTATATGTCGAGATTTTTAATCAAGAAGAAGGAAACCTTAGTAAATTGAGTGTTGGCGTGCCTGACCCCGCTGTTGGGCGCCATCACGACCTGAGTTAGGATTTTGGGTCGTGACAACATGGTATCATATCTCTAGGTTCACGTAAGTCTCACGAGTCACGGGCAGACCCAGTAGAGTCTTGCGGATCGGTACGGAGACGTATGTACTTATCTTCAGGAGGCTATAGGGTGTTAGGAAACCTCTCTTTATTCATATTCTATCGTGCAATCGATGGTTTACAAAAAAAAACTCATTCTTTTATTCTCTCACAGATATTGAGGACGCGCGCATCCAATGTTCCAGACCCAGGAGATGCCGTTGCCCTCGCCGTCTGAGGCCGTGGTAGAGGCCGGGGGAGGGCACCGGCCCGAGGTGGAGGACGAGGGCGTCCCAGGGCTATTACAGTTGCACCATCACCAGATGATCCTATCATAGAAGAGCAGGACGAGGTGCCCCCAGCAGATCCTGCTCCAGTGGACTTCATGACGGCGCCAGGCTTCTAGGAGGTCATGGGCCGTATGATGCGGTTTATGGACACTATGTCCCAGAGTGGTTTATTTCCAGTGGATCTTGCCACTTCTCAGACGGGAGGGGGAGTCCAGACCCTAACTGCCTAGGCTGCAGGTCAGACAACAATAATACATCACACTCCGGGTACACTGTCCGTGGGTGGGTTCCAGCCTGTGGTAGCAACACCTAAGCCCAGACCAGCTGCGGACCGCGATCCGCATAAGTTATTGGATAGATGGACTCGATTGCACCCTCCAGTCTTCGGGGGTGAGAGAGGCGAGGACGCCCAGGACTTCATTGACAGGTGCAGGGACAGACAACACAACATGAGGATATTAAAGTCCCATGGAGTGGATTTCACTACCTTCCAGTTAGAGGGCAGAGCTCGCAGGTGGTGGCTGTCCTACATTCTCAGCAGGCCAACAGATTCTCCTCTTATCACTTGGGAGCAGTTCACTCGGATATTTCTGGACAGATATATTCCACCTTCTGAGAGGGAAGAGTTGCGGTATCAGTTTGAGCAGCTAAAGCAGGGACAGATGTCAGTGACAGATTATGAGGCTAGATTTTCAGAGTTGTCTCGCCATGCACTCATGATATTACCTTCTGAGGCCGAGAGAGTGCGGAGATTTATGGCTGGGTTGCATCCAGTTATTAGGGACACCATGGCCCGAGAGGTGGAGATGAGTAATCCTTATCAGCTCGTGGTAGAGATTGCTCGCAGGATCGAGGGGTATCGGTTGAGGAGCAGGTAGCAGGGGCAGCAGGACAAGAGGGATAGATTCTCTGGGGACTTCAGAGGTGCCCCAGTTAGGGGAAGAGATCAGTTTAGCAGTGGTCAGCCCAACAAGCCTTCATATTCAGCACCTCCACCACCTCCCCGAGGTGCTCCAGCGAGGCCTCCGTTCAACGCCATGCAGAGCGTTCCTACCGCCCTCCATCTATTCAGAGTTCCCTGGAGGGTATTCCAGTCATCATAGATCTTCCAGTTCCTACTTCAGTGCTACACCAGAGGGTCCACACCGCTCTCCAGCTATTTAGGGTTCTTCTTCGGGGCAGCATGCTATGGTACCTGGAGGTTGTTACGAGTGTGGGGAGCCAGGTCATATAAGGAGGCATTGTCCCAGGTTTCGGGTCAAGGCACTGCAGCAGAGTTGTCAGCCTATGGTTCCAGCACAAGCAGTCCGGCCACCTAGAGGTGGAGGACAGGTCGGCAGGGGTCATCCTAGATGTGGAGGCCAGTCAGGGGGAGGCCAGTCAGCTTCTGTTCACTCTGGTGGCGCTCAGTCTTTAGGTGCTCCGGCTAGATTCTATGTTATTCCGTCTAGATCAGATGCAGTGGCCTCAGACGCCGTGATCACATGTATTATCTCAGTATGTGGTAGAGATGCTTCAGTATTATTCGATCCAAGATCCACCTATTCATATGTTTCAGCATTATTTGCTCATTTTCTGGATGTTCCTTGTGAATCCTTGGGTTCTCCTATATATGTGTCCACTCATGTGGGCGATTCTGTGGTGGTAGACCGGGTCTATCGGTCTTGTGTGATTACATTCTGTGGGTTCGAGACCAGAGCGGACCTTCTAGTGCTCGACATGGTTGATGTTGAGGTTATTCTTGGCACGGATTGGCTATCTCTTTATCATGTCGTGCGAGATTGCCATGCTAAGATAGTTACTTTAGCCATGCCTGAGTCGCCTAGGCTGGAGTGGAGAGGTTCCTCAGTTAGTGCAGCCAGCCAGGTTATGTCATTCATGTAGGCTAGACATATGGTCAAGAAGGGTTGTCTGGCCTATCTTGCTTATGTGAGGTACACCACCGCCGAGTCTCCGACAATTGATTCAGTGCTAGTTGTTCGATAATTTGCTGATGTATTTCCTTCAAATCTTCCAGGCATGCCTCCGGATCGTGACATTGATTTCTGTATTGATGTAGCTCCAGGCACTCAGCCTATTTCAATTCCCCCGTATCGTATGGCTCCGAAGAAGCTGAATGCGTTGAAGGAGTAGCTTGAGGAGTGGTTGGCTAAGGGGTTTATCAGGCCGAGTGTATCATCGTAGGGTGCTCCAGTTCTATTTTTGAAGAAGAAGGACGGGTCTATGCGGATGTGTATTTATTACCGCCAGTTGAACAAGGTCACCATCAAGAACAAGTATCCATTGCAGCGCATCGATGATTTGTTTGACCAGTTGCAGGGTGGTGTTTCCTAAGATTGATTTGAGATTGGGATATCATCAGTTGAATATTCGGGCCTCAGATGTCCCGAAGACTGCTTTCCGTACGAGATATGGCCATTATGAGTTCCTGGTGATGTCCTTCGGCTTGACTAATGCCCCAACATCATTCATGGACTTGATGAATAGGGTGTTCAGGCCGTATATTGATTCCTTTGTCATTGTCTTCATTGATGACATCTTGATTTACTCACGCAGCCTGGGTAAGCACGAGCAGCATTTGAGAGCTGTACTCCAGACCTTGCGGGAACAGAAGCTATATGCTAAGTTCTCCAAGTGTGAGTTCTGGTGGATTCCGTGGCATTTTTGGGGCATGTGGTATCCAGAGAGGGTATCAAGGTTGATCCTCAGAAGATCGAGGCAATTCATAGTTGGCCACGTCCTACTTCAGCTACAGAGATCAGGAGCTTCTTGGGCCAAGCAGGTTATTACCGTCGTTATGTGGAGGGGTTTTCTTCTATTACAGCCCCATTGACTAGATTGACTCAGAAGAATGCCCCGTTTCGATGGTCTGACAAGTGTGAGGCAGGCTTCCAGAAGCTCAAGGCAGCATTGACTTCAGCACCAGTTCTAGTATTGCATTCCGGTTCTGGGATGTATACAGTGTATTGCGACGCTTCACGCGTTGGTTTGGGATGTGAGCTGATGCAGGAAGGGAGATTTATTACTTATGCTTCGCGCCAACTGAAGGTTCATGAGAAGAATTACCATGTGCACGATTTAGAGTTGGCAACGATTGTTCATGCCCTTATGATTTGGAGGCACTACTTGTATGGAGTGTCCTGTGAGGTTTATACAGACCACCGCAGCTTGCAACACTTGTTCAAGCAGAGGGATCTTAATTTGAGGCAACGCAGGTGGCTTGAGTTGTTGAAGGATTATGATATCACTATTCTGTATCATCCGGGCAAGGCAAATGTGGTAGCAGATGCCTTGAGCAGAAAGATAGAGAGTATGGGAAGCTTGGCTTACATTGCAGCAGAGGAGAGACCTCTAGCCTTGGAAATTCATTCTTTGGCTAATCGCCTGGTGAGATTAGACCTTTCAGAGCCTCATCGAGTTCTTGCACATGTGGTTTCTCAGTCTTCGTTATTGGGGGAGATTAAGGCTCGGCAGTATGATGATCCGTGTTTGGTAGAGCTACGGGAGACAGTGGTTAAGGGTAGGTCCAAGGAGATTACTATTGGCGAGGATGGTGTTCTGAAACTTCAGGGCCGTTTATGTGTTCCTAATGTCGATGGCCTTAGAGGGAGGATTCTAGATGAGGCACACAGTTGGTATTCTGTTCATTCTGTAGCTACGAAGATGTATCGTGATTTGAAGCAGTAGTTCTGGTGGAGGCGGATGAAGAGGGACATTGTGGAGTATGTGGCTAGGTATCTTAATTGCCAACAGGTTAAGTATGAGCACCAGAGGCCAGGAGGCCTACTTCAGTAGATGCCCATTCCTGAGTGGAAGTGGGAGCGCATCACTATGGACTTCGTGGTTGGGTTGCCTCGTACCTTGCGGAAGGTTGACGCGGTTTGGGTCATTGTGGATAGATTGACCAAATTGGCGCATTTTACTCCTGTAGCTACTACTTATACTTCTGAGAGGCTATCCCAGATCTACATTCGGGAGATAGTCCGGTTACTCGGTGTGCCGGTGTCCATTATATCAGATCGAGGTCCTTAGTTCACCTCGCACTTCTGGAGAGCATTGCATAGTGAGATGGGTACCCAGATAGATCTCAGCATAACATTTCACCCTCAGATTGATGGTCAGTCGGAGCGTACGGTTCAGATATTGGAGGACATGTTTAGGGCATATGTGATAGACTTCGGAGGTCAGTAGGACCAGTTCTTGCCTTTGGCCGAGTTTGCTTACAATAACAGTTATCAGTCCAGTATCGAGATGGATCCATTTGAGGCCTTGTATGGTCGGCGATGTCGTTCTACTATCGGGTGGTTTGAGCCTGGCGAGGATAAGTTATATGGCACCGACCCGGTGAGAGATGCTTTGGAGAAGGTGAAGTTAATTCAGGAGAGGCTCCGCATAGCACAGTCCAGACAGAAGAGTTACGAAGATCAGAGGGTGCGTGACGTATCATTTATGGAGAGAGATAAGGTTCTGTTGAAGGTTTCGCCGATGAAGGGTATTATGAGGTCCGGGAAGAAGGGAAAGTTGAGCCCACGGTTTATAGGTCCCTTCGAGGTGTTGAGGCGAGTTGGGGAGGTTGCTTATGAGCTAGCCTTACCTCCCAGCTTATCAGGAGTTCATCCGGTCTTACATGTATCCATGCTCCGGAGGTACCACACCGACTTCTCTCACGTGGTTAATTTCAGCACTATTCAGTTAGATGAGAGGTTGGGCTACGAGGAGGAGCCAATTGCTATTATTGATAGATAGGATCGCCAATTGAGATCCAAGAGAGTTTCTGTCGTAAAGGTTTAGTGGAGGGGCCAACCAGTCGAGGAAGCGACCTGGGAGTCCGAGGAGGACATGCGGAGCAGATATCCACACTTATTCAGCACATCAGGTATGATTCTAGACCCGTTCGAGGACGAACGTTTGTTTAAGAGGTGGAGAATGTAACGACTCGACCAGTCGTTTTGCGTATTTGGACCTTGTTCCCCTAAATGAAACTTCCCATAGCGGCTTATGGTGATTTATGACTTGCAGGGACGGGTGGTTCGCTTGCTTGACCCCGCTGTTGGGCGCCATCACGACCTGAGTTAGGATTTTGGGTCGTGACAAATATTGCAGAAAAAAAGAGAGAGAGAAAATTCTTATTGAATTTTGGGATGAATTACAATGGAATATGACCCCTCTATTTATAGGGAAAGAATACTTAGCCACTAAGTAAAACTCTAAGATCTCTCTACAATACAGATATTTACCTTAAATAGAATTGTATTTATAACACTCCCCCTTGAATATCTATTCAATAGATAAGGTTCCTCGTTAAAACTTTAACTAAAATAAAACCCAGCGGGAAAAAAATTATAGAAAAGGAAAAAGAGTACACATGTTTAAAAATACGCCTTTTGGTTGCCTCGTTAAAAACCTTGCAAAGAAAACCCAGTGGGACAAAACCTTGTAAGGGAAAAAGAGTACAACGCATATTAACTCCCCCTGATGAAAGTATCACTTCATATCTTTGAGCCTTCACATCCTAGTCTTGTGCACTGGCTTCTTGAAGGTTGACGTCGGTAGAGATTTTGTGAACAAATCAGACATATTATCTCCAATGAATCTGTTGCACCTTCAAAATCCTCGCTATCACATTATCATGCTTATATTTATTGCAAGATACATATGTGCACAAATTTCACTTAGGATGTGGTAATTCGGGACCAAGAAATTCTCCAAGAATTGTATATGCTATCAACATTTTAAATCGTTCATTGATTGTCATATAAGTATAGTCAAATAAGATATAAATAAACTTTAGATTTGCATCAAGTTTACATATCATGCCAGACATATAAGATACATGAAAGTGATTGCACACACTATTGACTTATACTTTCGAGTGTTGAACTGCAGGTCCAAAATTATATGTCTTTCATATGAAACAAATTCTATTCGAATTCTGTCTCTTTCATTTGGCCAATATTTTTGTGTCTGTATTCGATAGATTTAAGATCCTCATATATACTTAGTTCTATGATAGATGTTGTCGACGAACATTTTATATCGGTTCCAATATTTTTTTTCTTCATAAAGACATAACATAGAGATCTCTTCATTAATATATTCAGGTACCTGAATCTCACCTGAGATTTTATGAAGTGTTATGTCATGTGATCTTCTAGATCACGTGCCTCCTTTATTATGATCATTTTGATAATTTGCTCATCTTCTTTATCAAGAAGTTTATTTGAACCGATTTGTCTATACACTTTAAATGTACCATAGACTTTTTCCTTCTATGACTTAATAGGAGCATTTGTAATGAGAATATAGTTACTTTCTTTGGGTCAGCAAATGTGTCTGGCATACTTTACATTGTAGATGAATTATCTTTTATGAACTTCAAGTCCATATTATCTTATTCGAGTATCTAAATGTACAAATGATAATTCTTTCCACGTAACTTTTTCTCAATTGTTTTCATGTCTCCCCTTCATGTTAGAAAAACAAACTTGCTTCCTCAACTTTGGGAACCCATCTTTAAGTGTTATGGTGTTAATCAAAATATACATTGAACATCAATAATAATAAGATGGAATTATTTGGTTCCTGATCCTGAACCACTTGTGAGAGGAAAATGTAATTTACTTTCGTATATAATGTATATCAAACTAATATAAATAACTTTGTTCTCATAAGAAATAGTTTAACTATTAAGTGGAGGCACTCAATAAATCACTTTGCTAAACCAATTGTGATGTAAACCAACTTATCAAGATAAACTATCTTGAATAAAAAATCTAGAAATTATGCTCTAAATTAAATTATTGAGCAAGTTATCTCGCAAACAGTAGGTTGCGGGTTAATAATAATCGCACATGTAACCATCTCATATATGCATCTTATGTGGTATGCATGGCAGGTGAATGAGTCCATACTCACCTTTGATATTTTCAGCATTCATGAGATTTAATATCAATTTTAGTCGGTCAATTAATTAATGAGAACAAGTAACATAAGAGAATTCATAAAGAACTTTCTAGTTCTTTAATATTTACCCATGTGAATTCTCTTTTATTTTTGCACATCATACTTAAATTGATATGGCTAAACCAATTTTGTCAACTGGATAATTATCAATATTGATAAATTTCAGCTTTGACGTGTGCAATTATCAATAAACTCCAAGTTTATTATGATAAGGGTTTTTATATCAATAAACACTCACTTTATTGTGGTATTCTTTTATTAGTGTAGTACAAACTGGAGAATAAAGCAGGTAACTTTTCACATACATATTCCCCCGCTACAAGTTGTAGTAATAGAATATATTAAATCTTTCATTTATTTATAGTCTCAATATAACTAACCGCTTTTACGGATACTTTAGAAACTCAATAAGTTTCTTTGAGACTTACTACAACACAATAAATTGACATGATAATCGATTGTATTCCTCCAAAATAATAATAGTTGGCTCTTCCAGAGATCTCAATTAATTTGGTACTACCACATATTATTCAACATCCATATGGTGAATATCACTTTTAAAGAGAAAGTTATAAATTATGGTCATTGTCAAAATTTTATGCAAGATTTGTTTCTTGCATTACTTTTATCCTATAGTAATCACATTGCCAAAATATTTTGGCGTACAATAGATACGTGACCAATGACCATTCATGCCATAATAATGAGATTATTTTCTTAGTTCACCTCAAACCTCCCTTTTGGAGGTGAGTGTGGTATATTCACTACCACTAGCACATTCATATTCTTCCAAGAATAAATATGTATTCATAAATCAGATGTTGTCACATTCACATCATGAATGGACCATAACCATATATATATGTGCTTTACAAAATCTCATGTCAAATCGATGAATAAATATTACTTTCACATAATGAAAGATTATTTTGAGAATCCTTATTATTCTCATTATCACAATGATGATGACGATTATAATTTCGGCTATTTTCACGTCCACATCCATTGATACCTTCACGATAATAATTTTATCTTCTTTAAGGCTTATCACATATTGCTATCAAATTCTCTTAAGGGGATGATAATGAAGCAAATTCAATGGGACGTGTTTTCACTTCTTGTGCCCATAATCATACACGAAGCAGATCATGGCAAGACATAATAATTTTTTACCACCTCAGGTGGTTATAATTTCTTGCAAACTCTATTAGAGTTATAATCAAAGTATCTTGTCTTTGGCTATTTGCTTGTATTCAAAATCAAATTATAGAATTTCAAGAATTTTAAAGAGAAAAATAAAGTAAAATACTTACCTTAAATCGATAATTTAATTATGAAGGGAGCTCATGGAACAATTGATAATCATTATGCTCAATCCCAAAACGTATACTCAATTGGTTAGAGTCTCGTGCTGATAACGTGTTATGAAACAATAAAAGAAGAAGAACAATATTGCAGAGAAATAGAGAGAGGGAAAATTCTTATTGAATTTTGGGATGAATTACAATAGAATATGACCCCTCTATTTATAGGGAAAGAGTGACTTAGCCACCAAGTAAAATCCCTAAGATCTCTCTACAATTTATAGATATTTACCTTAAATAGAATTATATTTATAACAAATAATGAATTATAGAAATAAAAAAAATAGCTTATTTGATGTGAGTAAACTTATAAGTTAATCAAAAACTAGTAAATATTTTTTAAAATTTCTACGGGTAAGCACGAAATATCCATATAAATTTGTGCTTATAAGCCAACATTAGTTTAAATTAGGGGTGTACATAGGTCTGGTTGGTTTGGATTTTGTAATTACCAAACCAAATAAATTGTGTAGGGTTATTAAATCTAAAGACCAAACTAAAGTACTAAACCAATAAACTTAGCCTTTTCAATCTCGATTTTTCTCGGATTTTCGGATTATTCGGGTTTTTTCAGTAAAATATTCGTAGCACAAAACTATAACTTGTGGTCCAAATATTTCTTTAATCTTAGTAAGATACAACTACATAAGGTATTTTTCAAGAAAATAATACAAAATATTAGATGTGTCATGACAATATCCTAAAATATTCAATAATAAAGACAATAAAATCGCGTATTATAATATTGCTAATTAAAAAGTCATAATAAAATTAAACATAATCTAAAAGTACTAAGTCATTCTAAATAAGTAGACTAATAAGGAAGTATTAATTATATGACTAAACGCTAAACAAAAATAAAAATTGGTTATGCATTTTTATCTAAATAATTGCAAAACAAAAAATAGATATTCAATACATTGTCATTCCTAATATTAAATTGACATCTTTTGTTAATATTAGTATTGATTAGATTTTGGTTTGGACTTTTGTTAGCATTATTTGAGTTACTAATATTAATGGCTATAAAACTTAGGAAACTTTACCTCCTATAGCAAAGCTTTACACCTTATTTATTATAAATAAATATTCTTTTAAAATATTATTTCTATAGCTACCTTTTAGGGTTTATAGCAAAATATGTATTTATGGTCACTTCCTACTTTTTAGCCATTAAATACGCTGAGTAATATTTTGTTCTCTTCTACTTTTTGTTCTTTCTCTCACAAGACCACCATATAGTATACAACTTCAGAAACCAAGATCTCTCTCTCAACGCCAGTCTCTTCTCCATGACAACCATGATTCTCCACTAATTCATCTCCATTGCCTCGCGAAATTTTTAAATTTTTTTGCTCCAAAAAGTTGTTAGATTTTCGCTGGCACATTGCTTCTTCTAATTCTCTTTACTAATTTTTTAGAAATAATCACCATTGTTATGCTTTCACCAGAAAACTCGAAATTTCATCTCCAATATTATTCAACAACTCACAAGAGGGCTACCCGACATCGAAACAAGCCCAATTTGAGAAATCTTCGAAATAATCAACACTTCCTAATGCGGAAAAGAGAAGAAAACTTATGGATGATGATTCAGAGGTTAAGGGAGAAGATACTTTATTTTCATTATATTCAATGTATCTCGTTGTATTCCATGTATTTCATTGTATTCACTGTCTTTAGTTATTTCTACTTTTTCAATATATTCATTGTGTTTAATTATATTCACTGAGTTTGTTGAGTTATATTAGGAGCAACTTAAGACCTTTTTTTTCGCAGATTTCTGTTACTGTATTCACGAATATAACTCGCGAATACATATAAATACAATCTATGTTTAACTGGACTTCCTTATTTTCCGTCGAATTTTGCTACAGTAGCTTGAATACATCGAATACACTCTATAACAAGTGAAAACATAGCTATAAGAAGTAATTATGTAAATGGTAGTTATAGCAGGTTAATAGCCACTAAACAATAGTCATTTTAATGTTCGGGTTATTTTTCCAACACCAAACCAAATCAACCAAATCATAGTCATTTTGTTTTCTCGGTTTATTCGGATTATCGGGTTGGTGCAATTTATCGGTTTCCTTTGTACCCCCTGGTTTAAACCTATACTCAAACTTATTGTTATTTAGCTTATAAGAATTTTTAACTTGACCAAAATATTTTTTGTTTACGCCTAAAAAGACCTAACTACTTATCGTACAGGGTAAAATCAGTTATTAAATGCTCGTATAATAGAGTGACACGTGGAACGAGAGACAATTGGAAGTCAAGATCGGGGGCAGCAGCCTCGGCTGGCATCAGGAAGCCCCCGAAGGAAATGATATTCATAAAGACAATTGAATACATGTCACCCGATAGCATTCAATGAAGAATATTTTGCAGTATAAAATACATAATCCGTTATATAAAATATGGCATTCATAGACAGCTGTTACACATTCTTCAGTGGCAACCATAATTATCATTTAAGAGAGACTTGATCCTAAGACCTTGTTCCCTAGGAGCCACAATAAATAGGGATTCCAACAACCGTCGTAGAGGAGAATTTTTTGACAATCTTATACCATATATTGTTCTAAGCTTAATAACATTTTATCTTCTTGTTTATTTATATCGTTATTACTGCCCGCAGAAGCTCTGCTTGCGGATGCAAGATCTTTGCTGCCTTATCACAATTTTGACTCTAAGTCTTATATTCTTATTTAATTTGTTTATTATTTTTGGGATCAAATCGATTATCTTGTCTATAAATTATATATAAATTCTAGTGTACCGTTTTACAGGTAAGTTTGGTGCCCTCTGTGTGTCACGACCCGAAAATCCCACCTTCCAGATCGTGGCTGCGTCTAACGTTGAACCCGCTAGACAAGCCAACGTACACAACGTTATTACCCTGATAACACACCGTAACAGTATTTAAAACTATTAACCTTCAACCATTTGCTGATATAACTCAAATTCATTAACGTTCAATCTTTACCGAAAACATCCCACACCATCCACTTTCAAATCTTTGATGAACATCACGAATCACTTCAAAAGTTCTCACGGCAGAAAATTAATAATATTTCAAAAACGCATAATGAAATGTAAAAAGGCATAACATCGTAAAATCCCAAAACCGGGGTGTCACAACCTCACGAACTATCTAACTGAGTACTAAATACAAAGTCTGAAAAGAAATATACAATTGTCTTGAAACTAGGAGAAAAGGTAAGACAATGAGGAATCCAAAAGCAGGAGAGACACCAAGGCCCACGAACGCCAGCGGGTATACCTTGAAGCTCTGGGTGGACCGAAGGTGACTCCCTCAATGCGGTCCACTGGGTCCGGATGCGTGATCTGCACAACATTGAGAAGTGCAGTGTAGCATCAGTACAACTGACCCCATGTACTGAGTAAGTGCCAAGCCTAACCTTAGCCGAAGTAGTGACGAGGCTAGACTTGACAATAACGATAACCTGTCCTATTCTACGGCAAGTGACATGGAAAATACAAGACAAGGGATAAGCAAGCAAGTAAGGGATACGGGAGCAGAAAAGGGGAAACAAGTGAAGTGAAGCAGTCTAATTGACAGATATAAGTAAACCAGGGAGGCATCTAATACAATAGCCCACGAATCAAGCACAAATATCAGAAAAAGTAAACAATGGCACGGCATCACCCGTCGTGCTTTTACTCTCTTCCTCACAATGCAATGT
>ML276124.1:1551-18584 GCA_005239495.1 Nicotiana undulata
CTCACGGACAAACTTGGTAGAGTCTGAGGGATCGGTACGGAGACGTCTGTATTTATCCCCCGGAGGCTGCAAAGTTAGGAATAACTCCACATTTCTTCATCTCCATCGTGCGAATTTATTCTATCATTGATGATTGAACTTGCCTACTCTTGTCCTCTCACTAATCTCGACAACATGCGAAGCGTCTATGACCGGACAAGAGATGAGGCCCCAATGACAGCTACGATCAAGGGAAGAGACAGAGGCAGAGCGCAGTCTAAAGCTCGAACATCAACACCTATTCTAGCGGTTTTAACGTTAGACGCAGTCATGGCCCGAAGGTGGGATTTCGGGTCGTGACAGAAGGACTTCTAATGCGAAAGTATATTTTAAACGTATTTGTCTTGCAGAAAAATGATATTTGAAAGAGCAGTATTTGGGAAAGTATATTTGAACAAATGATCTTTGAAAAAGCAGTATTTGGGAAAGTATATTTGAACAAATGATATTTGAAGGGGCGGTACTTGGGAAAGTATATTTGAATACAACGTATTTTAAGGGGACTATGTTCTAATGATTTCTCTTTTTAAAGATATACATACATATACATTCAGAAAAAGTATGTTTCAAAGAAGATTTCCTCTATCTTGAAATGATTATATTTTCAAAAGTTTTCGATATAAATTCACGATTTAAAGGTTTTACTCGAGGGTTTGACCGGTTTTTTTATTGAGCTTATTTGCCAAGGCTTGATGTGAGTAAATTGATGCAGTGCTGAGGTTTGAGTGTTTTCTTGGTATTGTGATTTCCGACTTTTGCTTGCGTGCTGTCCTTCCTTCTTGCGTATTTCTGTTATGCTGTTCCGTTGCTTTAATTGCTGCACTTCCTTCCGCTTTATATTCTCCCGTCGTTAATTCTATTCGAGGAGTTTAGATAAATATTTTATTGCGGTCATTACTACTTATGTCTTTTACATATTAGAGCAGTGGGTGTCTGGACTAGTCCTCGTCACTACTTCACCGAGGTTAGTCTTGATACTTACTGGGCACCGCCGTGGTGTGCTCATACTACTCTTCTGTGCACTTTTGTATTCCACAAATCCAGGTATTTACTGTTGCTAGCTTTGTGGATCTTTACTGAGGAGACTCAAGATAAACCTGCTGCTGCGTTCGCAGGCTTCGGAGTCACCTTCCTGTTATTTATACCGTACTTACTCTTTCTAGACAGTTGTACTTAGATTCCGTAGAAAGAATACGTAGAGCTTATGACTTGTATTTACCGGATTTTGGGAATTTGTAAACTCAGTCAAGATTTCTATTATCGAGATTGTTAAAGCTCCTTTATTATTGTTATTTTGATCTGATGTTAGGCTTACCTAATCCTTAAGACTAGGTGCCGTCATGGTACCCAACTGAGGGAAATTTGGGTCGTGACACAAAATGCGATCGCATTTCATGTATGCGGGCCGTATAGTTCGTCGCAAATTTGCACTCCAGTTTTGCGGAGGGACTTATGCGGTGCACTATGCGACCGCATAACAGGTATACGGACCACATAGTTACCGCATACCCCATTTTATTATTCATTGCCTGATAATTTAGAGAGAGAAGAGAGTGGGTTCTAGCGATAGAAGGTCCCAACTCCCTCAAATTGATCCTCCATCACCACTCAAGCTTGGAACTAATCAAGAAGGACACCAATTTCTTCCCTCTAAGAGGTAATCTTCCATTACACCAACCTTAATTTCCATATTTTAGTTAAAATGGACCATGGATAGGTTAGTTCATGGGAATGGGGATGTGAACCGTACTTTCATGTAATCAAGTAAACCTAAACTAGTAAAGGGAAATAGGTTAGAGTAATCTTTCATTAAAAAGGGGACCATGCAATCTTAATGAGCACCAATGTTTGACACAATGCTCAAGTAAGATCAAACCATGATCATTATTCCTAATTATGGGTTCAATTGTGCTACATTGTGAATTAGATTGAAGGTGCTAAAAGGGTCCGGTGGATTGTGGTAGAAATGAAGGAAAATCCCCAAATCGAGGTATGTATGGCTAACTCTAATCTTTATGGAATAAAATCGTTGGTGCAAAAATGTACGGTATGAATTCCCTTGTTTGATTCTCTAAAGAGCAAATGGGTTCTGTGTGTTAAGTTGAAAATCTCTTGCTCTCATGTCATTCTATGTTACTACCATGTCATTATGCTATTTGAATGTATGAAATGTGATCACTATGCTCCTTCTTTTACTATGTGTACGACCCCTCTTACGTGATGGTTTTGGGTCGAGGTGAAGGATGAATATATGATATGGTTGGAGAAAGGAATTTAACCTAAAAGGTTAAATAGGCCCAAGTGCCAAGAAATGTGAACTAAAGGATAAAACTGATATGAGATGTGAAGTAAAAGATTTAAAAAGGATATGGTTATGTCCTAGAGTGAGATGTCTTAGCGGATCGGGCGTAGATCGGACTCCATGATGTACACATGGTGGTAATTATAAAAGTATGATATTGATGATGTCTCATTGTTTCAAGTGGGATGGCTCAGCCGATCGGGCATAGGTCAGACTCCGTGTGATAACGACACAGTGGTAATAATGAAAGTGTGATAATGATGATGTCCCACTGGTTCAAATGAGATGGCTTAGCCGATCGGGCGGAGATCGGACTTCGTGTAATAACGACACGGTGGTATATTGATGTCTCACTTAGGATGGCTTAGCCGGTAGGGCAGAGACCGGACTCTGTGTGACAATGACACAGTGGTATATTAATAATAATAACACTTGGCTTTAAAAGACTACCAACCAAAAGATGGCAAAACGGGATAAGAAAACATGGTGACTCTTAATTGTGTTTCCCCCTGTTTCTGTGAATTGTTATATGAGGTCTCTAATTGTGTTACTAAATGTTTGATGTTTATTCTATCTAGAGTAGAGTTTGTTCATACATACTAGTACTATTCAATGGTACTAACGTCCCTTTTTCCGCGGGCGCTACATCGTCTTATGGATGTAGGTGGCTTTGTAGCTGGTAGCGCCGAGTGTCGATAGTGGTGCCCTCTCCTCCTCCTCACATTAGTTCCGGTGAGCCATATTTCCTCCCGGGGCCGTGTGTAAATCTATGTTGCTCTCTTTTGTATATGTTGTTCTATTTCAAGGTATAGCCGGGGCCTTGTCGCCGGCAGGATTATGTCCATCCTCCTTATTTCTAGAGGCTCCATAGACACTTATGTGGGCCGTGTATGTTTTTGGGTAGTTGTTGTGTTAACACGTAATTGTAAGCCCCTCTCTTAAATATTGTAATCAGTATGTATGTTCTGGGAGACCTAAATGTTGGTATCAGTATATAAGAAAGAATGGGCTAACATCATGAATGTATGCGTTTGACTTATCTCCTACTAACTCAGTAAACAATGTTGTGCCATAATCTTGGGAAGTAAATGAGTCGGGTAGGAAAGGCTAATCAGGCTTTCTTGACTGGGTTCACTCGGTTAAGCGCCGGTCGCTTCCCCCAGGTTTGGGGCGTGACAATAATAATGTATAGAAACAGTAGTAAATTCTTAGAAGCTTGTGACTTATGATGTTCCGGGTCATGGGGAAAACATTCTGTATGTATTTTTGAGAGTTGTTATTGTGTATGCTGAGCGACATTTCTACCAGTTATTTCATTACTATTGTTGTTAGTGGTTTAGATTTATGTTTTCCTTTTCGTTGTTATTCCGCAAATGTTAGGCTTACCTAGTCATATAGACTAGGTGTCGTCACAACCTTTTTTGTGTTTTCATTTTCGTTGTTATTCCGCAAATGTTAGGCTTAACTAGTCTTAGAGACTAGGTGTCATCGCGACCTCTCACGGAGGGAAGATTAGGTCGTGACAAATTTACTTTTAATTATCTTGAATTGAACTGATATGCATTGAATTATAGAAATAGAACAGAATATAAAAGTTAAGATGGTTCGCTCAGTCCAGTTAAGGCACCGAGCGCCGGTTACGACTTGGTCAGAAATTGGGTCGTGATAATGGTTTACCTCTATAATAGCTTCTTACCTATAACAACAACAACCATCTTTATAGAAGTACGCTATTTGTGAAATTACCTCTCTATTACAGCCATATAAAGTTTTTAGACCGGTAATAAGCCTAAAGATTTTAATTTGATCAATTTTTTTAAAACTTCAATGCACCACTTACAATAAAAATATTTGTCACGATCCCAGAATACCACCTTAGGTGATCGTGATATCACTTAGTCACTGAGACTAAGTAAGCCTAACACATGCTGAGAATTAATGGTATTTAACTAAGATAAATATAATTAATTAGTTAATAATTGAAACAAAGATGGCTGAAGTAACATTAGTGATACATTGCTTTTCGAAGAGCAAGTAGAAATGACAAGTACATCATTGTCTCAGAATAATAGTAAATAAGGGGAATAAAAGACAATAGAAGGTGACTTTGGGGCCTGTAAACATCGAGCAGGTATACCTTGAAGTCTCCAGCCGCACGGACATAAGTTTCAAAACCAACTTGATCAGGAGTGTCTGGATCTGCACAAAAATGTGCAAAAGCTTAGCATGAGTACACTATAGCGGTACCCCATAAGTATCAAGCCTAACATTGGTAGAATAGTGACAAGGTCGAGTCAAGACACCTACCAGATATGGAAGCCTGTGCAGGATATACGTACAACGAACAATGGAAAGAACATCAATATAAGACCAACAATGGAAGGATCACAAAGTTACAACTGATAGTGAAAATAGTAGAAGCGCAACGGAAACAAGAAGTAAACAGGTAATAAAGCAACAACATAGTTAGAATACTATGAAATATGAATGAACTCAAGGAAGGAAAACCATTTATAATTCAATTAATCAAATCATTTCTAATGCGCGAATTACAAAAAGAATTACTCCGAGGTACCACTCCTCGTAATCACAAATCAGGGTCACAATTTCCAAATCTTACGCGATGGCACCTCGTGCATACAATAGCCATCACTTTCGCACGACAAAGTACTCGTGCTACCATATACACCGTATCCGTGTCAAATATCAATTAAAGTGATCGAGAAATGTATATGTAATTCCAGATAGCATTAGTAATAGTCTGAAATAAGGTAAGGCGTTAAATGAGATAATAAACTTATTTTAGAAATTAAATAAAGTGAAGTAAGTACAAGTCATAGAAAATGGAGTATCAGATAGGTTTTGTTTAGAAACCAATAAAATAAGTAAAAATAACGTGTTTAAACTAATTAAAACACATGTTGAATTAACGAGTCAACTATGTTATTTGTTATAAGTAAAAAGTGATGATAATTTACAGCTTAAGTAAACATCAAATAGGGTGATATATATTATTTGAAAACTCGTTTAAAGTAGAAAGGAGATAACCATTTAAAATAGGAAAGCACTACGTGAGATAATAGTTTTATTTGAAAGTCACATAAGTAAAGCACCTTTAGAAATTTCTTCTTTAGAACAACTAAATTGCCAAAAACTCAGTCGAATATGAGATAATGATACCATGCACGTAAATTCACCTTGACAATTAATTTACCATGAAATTATGGAGACACAACTCGGCATGTTAAAGCAACACAACAATCACACATGATTACACAAGAAGTCAATATCATTCCATTTCTAGAATACCGACAGTCAATAAAATACGATCAATTACAAGTGGAATGACTTATGAAACAACAATAACCGTTCATCCGATAAATCGTTTCAACATAAGATGTACCACTGGAATCACAAACGGGAATATCATACGTGCTTATCAGTCCATGCCATATCCTTTCATCTCATTTCAATATCATTGCGGCGTGCAAAACGATCCCCAAACGATAGGCATTACACAAACAATTACAACCAAGTACGACATATCACAAAATCAAATGCAATAGCAAAGCTACACAAAGAAGTTACGACAGCTGAAAAAGTTAGACGTTAACTCATATAATCAAATAAAAAGAAATAACAATTCTTAAACCAAGACACGATTAGCGAGAATAAATTAACAATGAAGGCATGTTACAGATAAGACATGAATTCAACAAGTAATTGAGTTAACAATTAAAACGTATAAGGTTGAACTTGATATTAAAAGATAGAATATGTTCTAACAACTTCAAGTAAAGCGCGTAGAGCAAGCCTAGCAACAAAATATATAATATGAAACTATAACTTCTATTAAATGCATGAAAGAAGCCTAATAGTTTAAACTGGTCAAATAATACCATCAATTCAATACCTAAGGGGTAATTTCTCCCACACAAAGTTAGGCAAAATACTTACCTCAATTTGGCCAAGTCAATACTCAAAATAGCTTTTTCTTTACAAATCCACCTCTGCTCGGCTCAAATCTAGACAAAACCAACTTAATAACATCAAGCAATCAAAAGAAAACAATTCCAATCAATACAACTATGAATTTTTTTACAATTTCCAAAAAATTACAAAAGTCAATCTTGGGTCCCCTCGGTCAAAACCCAAGTGCAAGGGTAGGTCTTGACTACCCATAACCCAAGAGTCCATTTATTTGTTTTGTTTTCAATTCTGAGTCCAAATAGACTCTCAAAACGCAAAGCGTAATTTTTCAAAATTTTGACAAAATCCCCAAATTTCCTCTTTGATTCTCATAAATTTTATGTTAAATCTTGTATATACTCATGAAATATAGTTGGAAATTGATTAGAGTCACTTACCAAATATTTGGTATGTACAACTCTCCACAAAAGTCTCCTCCTAGCAAGTTTAGGGTTCAAAATATGGTAAAATAAAGCTAAGTCCCGAAATGCTCATCTATAATCAAGTTGCAGATGTCGTACTTTTGACATGGGGTTTGCAAATGCGACTCCAGCAAACTCGGATAAAGCATCGCAAATGAGACCCCAAACACACCCAACGATGATCGCATTTGCGATCAAAATTTTTGCAAATGCGAAGCAACACCAGTCACAAAAGGAAATGCGATCAAAATCTTCCCAAATGCTAAGCAACAACAGTCACAAAAGCAAACATTGTCATTGAACGAGCGCACAACCCAGAGTCACAAATGCGACTCGAGTATCGCATCTGTGATAAATTCCCAATCCTCCCCCGGTTCGCAAAAGCGAGAAAGTACTCGCAAAGGTGATGGTCGCATTTGCGAATTTCTCATCGCAAATGCGATGGAACCAATACCAGCACACAAAAATACTAACAAAACAATTTGAAACCGTTCTACATCTCACCTAATCCCTCGGGGTTCCAAATTAAATAGTCGCACAAGTCTATAAATATCATATGAACTTACTCGTGCATTCAGAACACCTAAATAACATCTAGAATCACAAATCAGATGCCAAAACACATGAAAATCACAATGAATTTTAAGAACTTCTAGAATTGTAACTAAGCGTGTATACCGCATCAAACCAACTCCAAAGGACACAATTTTGCAAACAATTTACAAATGAAAAAATTCACCGATTCCAAGCCCCGAAACTAAAATCTGAACACGATAGCCATAAAGTCAAACCATGATCAAATTTATGAAAATTCCAAACTTTTAAATTGTCAATTTTCTCCAATTTGTTCCAAAACCTTCTAGAAACATCCAAATGCAAATCCGGGCAAACACCCAAGTCCAAAATCACCATCCGAACCTACTAGAACCATCAAAATTTCGATCACAGGTCAAATACGCAAAACTTAAATTTGGTCAACTTTTTCATCTTCACGCTTCTCAAGTGAAAGTCATCCTTACAAATCAATTCCAAACCACTCGAAAATCAAAACCAAGAACGCACGCAAGTCACAATACACCATGTGAAGCTATTTGTGAACTAAAATCGCCGAACTGAATATAATTATTCAAAATGACCCGTCAGATCGTTACAATGTTATATTAGTACACGTTTCCATAACTAAGGATTTCATTTAATTCGATTAAAATATAACTTCTATATTTTCATTCCATTGCAAAAAATGTTATATCATGGACAATCACCTAATATTTAAAGATATGCACGGACATTCTTTTCCATTGGACAATGTTTTCATCTTGTATAATGCTCAGGGTTTGAACTTTATTTATGAGTTTATTAATATTCTCTTAATATTTACTTAGTAAAATATGCATATCTATTGAGATTATAAATTTGATTGATTTCTTATTGTTTATATGTAACATTAAAAAAGGAAAAAAGTTAATATTTTGATAATTTTGTCTATAAAAGCTAGAAATATTTAAACGTCAATTGATGCTATAGGTGTATAATAGTCATTCACTATAAAATCCTAAAAATATCGGAACAAACGATGTTATAAAGGCAGTTTGATTGTATTTTTTAACCCTTAACTTTTAATTTTTGATAATTGACTTTATATTTAAAATTTAATCTAATTGTGTAATTACACTTGTGCAGCTACACAATATACTTGTAATTGCACTACAATAACACTGTGACAAACACACAAGTCATCGTAATTACAATATTGAATTACTAGGTTGTATATTTATTGTCCTAATAATTAAACAGATTCCAATTACATGGTGGCTTTCCAAACAGACCCTTAATATAACGAAGTTACTAATTTAATAAGGAAACATTACCTAGCCATGCAATAGTAGAAACTTGTTTACCACATTTATCTAGGTTCTTTATTAATTACTTTGTATATCTACATTTACTCGTTATATACAAAACCATAAAAAAGTAAATTTCAAGCTCCCTTAAATCTAGCCTACCAGTTACACGATGATGTTTTATACGTCAATACCACACATAAGGGGGAGGGTGATTTGTGTGGTGTCCAATTTTTGAGTGCAGTCTCTATAAAAGAACCTGGTTCTTCTTGGTGTTCCAACTTCTACTGTTTGCGGAAAAGTAATTGCAGAGATTAAAGAGCACATCAACTTTACGTGGAAAATACCTGGACCAAAAGGTGAATACACCACGACCGATTTCCCAGTAGAATTTAACCAAACTCTTCACTACAACTCCGAGCCAAACAACATTTACAAAATAAACTCTTTTGTAAACCTAACGACTAACTCTAATCCCTTAGTAGCAAACTAGCCTTTAGCTAATTGCGATAAACTTCAAGTTAACTCTAACTTGATCAATGTGTACCTGTTACAATTGCTTCTAATAAAGTTGAAAGATACAATATTTAATCACCTACTACAAACAAACTACACTCAAAAGATAACAGATGGAACTGGTTCTTCTAGCTGGTTCAAGTAGCTTTTGTGTCGCACAAGGAATCTGCTTGCAAAATAATTTTGGTAATTTTTCTTTCAGTTCTTGTTTCACTTCTGTCTTTGTGCGATCAATTCTTCAGCTGTAATGCTTCAACAATTTATAGAATCCGCAGTTGAGATGTTGTTGTTCAGTTCTAGTGCAACTCTTCCTTGGTGGAATAGTTTGTGTTCATCTCAACTTGCTCGATTGTTTCTGTCCTTGCTGAATTCGAACTCTTTCTTATTATCACTTTGCGACCTTTTCGCTTTAGGAGATAACCTCTTAGTTCATAGATAATTCACAGATCATGTTTATTTCCTGTGCATGTACGCTTCTTGTGCCAATGGGTCTATTTGATAATGTTTTCCCTGATGGACCTGGTTCAACTGGGTAGGCATTTGTCAATCTTCAAAACCATGCAGTGACTTGGTTCAACAAATTCCCCCTTTTTGATGATGACAAATTCTGTGCTCAGCCCTGTACATACTTCAATCCAACATATACACTTTGTAAAGTTTTTAAGCATTTATCATAGAGAGACCTGGTTCATTAGATTATAAAATATCACAAAAATCTTTGAAGCACATATCTTCCCCCTTTTGGCATCATCAAAAAGTTGCAAAATGATAAAATTACCAGAGCTATTAACAATTACTCATGTTGAGGCAACTGCAGGTGCAAAGCATGATTAATCATCAAAAGAAACCAATCAAATGTAAGCTATTTAAGAAACTGAGACTTAATCAATAACCAAAAAGCAAATTCATTGATTAGATCATAGATCAAGCACCATACACAAAATGAATTAAAAACAGTCGCAACCATGAGCAGAACAACCAAAAAACATAACAAGATAAAATCCCAAACTAGGCATTGAAGGGGGTTTGGTGGCACTGGACTCCTAGGGCTGGGAAGGGGCAGATGAGGTTGTGGTATTGGCTTGAATAAGGGAGAGCATTTGTTGATGAACACGCTCATTCTTCTCCTTCCCTTTGGCTAATTCAGTTCTGAGAGCATCCCGCTCAGCTTCAACCTCAATAAGGCGAGGTTTCAATCGAAGCATCTCCACATCCTTTATCTCACCTTCCTGCACAAGTGACCTGACCTTGCTGTTAACTGGCATTTTTCTAGATGAACCAGGTTCATCCTCAGGAACATTTACAATGTAGTCACAGGTCAGCAGTGTATTCTTCCCAAAATAGTCCTTAGTAGTAGCCATCTCAGCTTTCTTCACAGGAACCTTGAAGTGGGCAAGCACAACAGTCAGAATAAATCTATAAGGTATAGCGTGTGCCTTGGCTCCATTCACAACTCTGTCCAAGAGATGGATGGTGAAAGCAGGCCAATTGATCTGCTTACCCCTGTACAAGCATTCCATAAGTGTGAGGTCCATGTAGCTGGCAATGTGCCTTCGCTCTTATCTTTGCAGCAGAAACGTGATCACAAAATCAAAGAATAGCTTGTGCTGAGATCACATCTCGCTCTTTAATACTGCCCTGGGCTCAGGTTATTGTTAAGTCTCACAGAAAATCCTGGTGATGTTGAGAGCTGAGAACATACCATCTAGGTTAGGCCATCTTTGCCTTGTATAGTCATCATAACCCTCAGCAGGGATATTCGGTATCTCCCCCAAATCCTTTGAATCAAAAGAGATTTCAACTACTGAATGTTGTAGGCTCTCCAGACCTGCTGCTGCTTCCCCAAAAATGCTTCCCCCTAAAGTTGTGACTCCTTTTTCATCAATCACAGGAGCGGGGCCACAAATAGCCATAGTGGCACCGTCCTTCCCAGATCCCCTTACTGAGCTCCCTTCTCCCTCTCTCTCAAGGTTTATATTTTTACTAAGTTTTCTCTGCCTATCCGGCACCTCTACATCCACAATCGACCCAACCAAAACAAATCTGTTCTCAGCCATACCAGTTGCAGACCCAACTTCAAGATTTCCCTGTTCAGTGTCTGATGAACCTGGTGCTTCATCCTCATTAGCGGATTTTAAGGATTCACTGGAGGATTCAGAATCTTGGACCTTGCTAGATTGAAGTATGTCTTCTAAAAAGTTTGCACGAGAACCAGAAGCAAATAATTTTCTGGCCAAAACTTTCACTCTACGTGCCCTGGGGGCTAAAGTAGGGTTAGGTGTAGGTTCAGGAGTAGGTTCAAGAATTGGAGGGCTTTGGGGGGTTGAATATCTAGCTGGAGAATGTGAACTATATACTGATGGAGAATTAGAACTAGAGTCACCGTCCTCATAATCATGGGCGGAGAAGGAAGATGAAACATGGGGTGGTGAAGACATTTTTATGAAGAATTTGGAAGAGAAGAAAGTTGATCAGTTTTGGTTTTAGATGAATGAATAACTAGGTTCGACGGTTATGCTTTTGAAGAGGGGAGATAATGATGGCCTCTTAAAGATGTGGTCATTAATTTTACAACGGGCATATGTATTAGTCAAGTGGTAGTGTAATCGTTGTAGGGTGTCATTGATTAGACGGTTAGGGATCCCTAAATCTCGGCTAATTAAGATACGATGGGACTTCTTGAAACTGGTTCATTTTAGGATAAGTACAGAGAATATGAAATTAACCAAATATAGATAGAGTCGTGCTTACGTATGGCTATAATTAGTTCAATAAGTGTATGGAGATGAGCACGTACCTTGTCAGTCAGATGAACCATCAGAGATGAACCAGGTTCATCGTGTTATAGTCTTTAATATGCCTCAATTTACAAAGATAGAAAAATATCATTAGCAACCAGGGAATAATATTAATACATGGCAAGAGAGTATGGCAGTAAAGTCATGATACTGAGCAATTATTAGTCTGGTTAATTATCGACTTTACTGTTTCTAGCCAAAATAATTTTTTTCATTTTTGTTTTTCAATTAGGTGATCTTAATCATCCCTAATTCAAGCCGGTTTCTTTCAAAATTCTCCCTACTCAGTGCTTTAGTAATGATATCTGCAATTTGCTTGTCAGTAGCACAAAATTCAATTGAGATCATTCCTTTTTCATAGTTATCCCTTAGGAAATGGTGTCTAACATCTATGTGCTTAGTTCTTTTATGATGAACCGGGTTCTTTGTCATACTAATTGCACTAGTGTTGTCACAGAAAATAGGAATGCATCCAACCTCTATACCAAAGTTCACGAGTTATTGCTTGATCCATAGCAACTGAGCACAACATGAGGCTGCAACCACATATTCAGCCTCAACAGTAGACAAGGCTACTGAATTTTGTTTCTTGGTGGCCCAAGACACAAGGCAAGACCCCAAAAAGTGAGCCATGCCTGAATCCTGTCAACCAGGAAACCTGCATAATCTGCATCAGCATATCCTACAAGGTCAAAATTACTACCTTTAGGATACCAAAGGCATAAATCAGTAGTTCCTTTCAGATATCTGAGAATTCTCTTTACTGCATTTAGATGGGACTCCTTTGGATTTTCCTGAAACCTAGCACACAGTCCTACACTGAACACAATATCAAGTCTGTTGGCAGTGAGATATAATAAAGACCCAATCATGCTTCTGATAAACAGCTGAACCAGGTTCATCCACATCTAATTTTGTAGCTGTGGCTATGAGGGTGTCAATTTCTTTTTAGTCTTCCATTTTAAATATTTTGAGCAATTCCTTCACATATTTTTGTTGATGGATCATTGTTCCATTTGAGTTTTGCTTGATTTGCAAGCCTAAAAAGAAGTTTAGCTCACCCATCATACTCATCTCAAACTCACTCCCCATAAGTTTAGCAAATTCCTTACTCAATTTTTTAGAGGTCGCCCCAAATATGATATCATAAACATATATTTGCACAACCAGGATATCCTTACCTTTTTCCTTTAAGAACAAGGTATTATCAATTTTACCTCGTTTGTATCCATGTTCTAGCAGGAATTTTGATAGTCGCTCATACCATGCTCTTGTTGCTTGTTTGAGTCCATACAAATCCTTGTCAAGTTTGTATACATGGTCAGGTGTCTCCTTGCTTTCAAAACCTGGAGGCTGTTTTACAAATACTTCTTCCTTTAGATAACCACTGAGGAAAGCACTCTTTACATCCATCCGATGGAAAGTGAATTCCATGTGTGCAGCAAATGCTATAAAAAGTCTGATTACCTCCAATCTTGCCACAAGAGCAAAGGTCTCATCATAGTCAATTCCCTCTTCTGGACTATATCCTTGGACAACTAGTCTGGCCTTGTTTCTTGTAACAGTTCCATCCTCATCGAGTTTGTTACTGAAGACCCACTTGGTGCCAATTACTGATCTGTCTAGTGGTCTGGGTACCAAGTGCCATACTTGACTTCTTTCAAATTGATTCAGCTCTTCTTGCATGGCATTTACCCAGTCAGCATCCTGTAAGGCTTTACCAATGTTCTTTGGTTCAATCAAGGATAGAAAGGCATCAAACGCACACAAATATTTTAAGGAGGATCTTGTTTTGATTTCAGATGTCAAATGTGTTATGATGTTCTCAAGAGGGTGATAACTCTTATATCTGTGTGGTTTGAGCACCAATTGTTCACTTCTAGATGATCCCATGATGTCTTGTTATTGTGGAACAGGATCAGGGCCAAGGTCCAGAGTACTTTGCTGTTGAGTTCCCCCTGCCATATTGCTCGGGGTAGTTGGACCTGGTCCATCACCTGCTCCATCTTCCATAATTGCTTCAATTTTTTCACTACTTCGGACCAGTCCAAGCTCCTCATCTTCTGGTTCATGTCTCTTAGAAACAGTGTTAGTTTCATCAAAAACAACATGCACACTCTCCTCTACACGCATAGTTCTTTTATTATATACTTTATAAGCTTTTCTATGTGATGAATATCCCAAGAATACTCCCTCATCACTTTTGGGATCAAATTTACCTAGGGAATCTTTGCCATTGTTGTGCACAAAGCACTTGCATCCGAAGGCCTAAGGTGGGATATGTTGGACTTTCTCCCTTTATGTAATTCATAAGGGGTTTTATCTACCAGTGGCCCGTTCATGCATCTATTTGTTATGTAGCATGCACTATTTATTGCTTTTGCCCAGAAGCTGTGGGGTAGTTAGCTAGAAAGAAGCATGTTTCTAGCCATGTCTTCAAGAGTCCTGTTCTTTCATTCAATAAGACCATTTTGCTGTGGGGTTCTAGGGGCAGAAAAGTTGTGATTGATACCATGTTCATCACGGAACTCGTCAAACTTTGCATTCTCAAATTCAGTACCATGATCAAATCTTATTGATGCTAGTTGATTTGCCAACTGTTTTTGAGTTTTTCTAACAAATGAAGTGAACATATCAAATGCTTCATCTTTAGATGTCAGAAAATAAGGCCCATGTGAACCTTGAGTAATCATCAACTAGCACCATTACATATTTCTTACCATCTCTGCTCAGAGTTCTCATAGGACCACATAAGTCCATATGAACCAGTTCCAACGTCCTGGTGGTACTGACCATTTTCTTGCTTTTGAATGAGGATCTTACCTGCTTCCCCCTTGCACATGCCTCACAAACTTTGTCTTCCTTGAACTTAATGTTAGGAAGCCCTACCACTAAGTCCTTAGAGACTAATTTGTTAAGCTGATTTAGACTCGCGTGACCAAGTCGTTTGTGCCAAAGGAGGGGATCACTGTCCAACACACTTAAGCAAGTGAGTTCATTTTCAGACAGTGTGGACAAGTCTATGACATAGATGTTATTCATTCTTTTTCCCTGCAAAACAATATTGTCAGTAAGTAGGTTAATCACAAAACATTTTGTGGAAGTGAAAGCATGTTCTAGAATTGTGACACACTGTCACACAATTGTGACACACTGATCAGGCTATATTTCAAGCCATATATCAAGTACACATGTTCAATGGAACGTGTGTCATCCTTACCTACCTTACCAACCCCTATAATTTCACCTTTTTTTCTATTTCCAAAGGAGACATTTCCTCCTTTGAGGTTTTCAAGTGAAATGAACTGATCCTTGTTCCTTGTCTATGTTTTGAGCAGCCACTATCGAAGTACCAAATTTGGCTGCTTCCTCTCACTTGAACCTACAAAAAGAAATCATGGATTAGTTTTAAGAACCCAAACTATTTTGGGTCCTTTTCTATGAGAGAAAGGATGAATTAAGCTTTTTCTGGCCCAATTTGGTAACAAGTTTTTCATTTTAACAAAACTCTCATTTCTGTGACTGACCTGCTCTTTTGCAGTACATTCAATTTTGTAATGACTAGTCTTACCACAATGGGTGCATATTTTTGTGATGACCCAAAAGGTCATCCTAAGTAATTCCAGCTAAATTTGTGTTCCGAGGCCTCGAAAGCCTCTGTTAATCTCACCTCGTTATGCGTGCGCAGCCCGGGCAGGTAGCCGGGAAGCGTCCATGTGAAAATTTGATAAAAAATGGGATTTTTGAATTGAATAATTGCATAAAGTTGACTTTGGTCAACATTTTTGGTAAACGGATCCGGACCTGTGATGTGACAGTCCCGGAAGGTCTGTAGGAAAATATGGGACTTGGACGTATGCCCGGAATCGAATTCTGAGGTCCCAAGCCCGAGAAATTAATTTTTAAAGAAAATTATTTTCTAAAAATAATAAAGGCTTTTGAAAATGAATAATTATGTGAAAACAGTGTTACCGTGCCCGTATTGCGGTTCCGGAGCGCGGAACAGGTTTGTTATATGTTATTTGTCCTATCTGTGGAATTTGGTGTAAAACGGGCTTGATTTGATTGGTTTCGAATCCAAATGAGGAAAAATGGAGTTAATGAACTATTGAGGTTTCTAAAGAATTTGAAATTTGGCTTGAGCAGTGATTTTATGTTCCCGAGGTCCGAATGAAATTCTGAGACCGAAAATAGTTCCGTTGTGTCATTTATAACTTATCTGCAAAATTTGAAGTCATTCCGAGTGGTTTAGGCCGGTTCGGCGCGTTGAAGTGAATTCTAGAATTTCAAAGTTCTTAAGTTCGATTAATTCGGTTTTGGGGTTTGATTCGTGGTTTTTGATGATATTTTGATGATTTGAAAGCTTGAACAAGTCCGTAGGATATTTTGGGAGTCGTGTGTGTGTTTGGTTTTGAGCCCCGAGGGCTCGGGTGTGTTTCGGGTAGCTAACGGGGTGAGAAAACTTAGGAAAAATCTGGTTTTTGTTAGTTTTCTGGTGTCAGGCCTTTTCTTCAGTGCGATCGCATATGCATCTCTGCGATCACACAACATCAGATTGGTAGGGGTCCCAGGTGCTCTATGTGATCGCAATGCCAGCTCCGCGATCGCATAGCGTATCAGTCGAGTCAGGGGTCTGGGGTAATTTGGTCAGTGCGGTCGCGTGGGGGTGCTGCTGCGATCGCACAAGGTGGGGGGCCTTAGGTTCTGCGATCGCGTAGAGTATCATCCGGTCCTCTTCTGCGATCGCAGAGCACAAACTCGTTCAGTGATTTTTTATATATACCAAAACAGACCCACTACGGGTCACTCCCATTTTTCACTTCCCCCTTCTTCCTCAAAGCCACCCATAAGCGAAAATCAAGCTCCCCAACTGCCATAACTCCATAGGTAAGTTCTCTTGACCGCGTTTCCTCTTAATTTATTCAATTAATCACTAAGCTCTAGGCCTAAAAACATGGAAATTAAAGTAGGAATTAAGGATTCTAGGTAAAGTTGGATTTTTAGAATTTTGAGTAATTCAACCTCCATTTGGGGTCGAATCTTAACACAAATCATATATTCTAACGCGTGGGGTTATGGGTGTTCGGGTTTTGGTCCGAGCCTCGTGTTTGGACCAAGCGGACCCGGGGTCAAATTTTGGAATCTT
>ML276125.1:0-14855 GCA_005239495.1 Nicotiana undulata
CTGCAACAACTATATTTTATCCTAAAGACATCCCGGGACCTACCCAGAACTCACCCGAGCCCTTGGAACTTCAAACCAAACATTCCAACAAGTCCCAAATCATCACGGACTTGCTCGAGCCTTCAAAACACCCAAAACAATGCTAAAACTCAGAATCACACCTCAAAACCCCTATAATCAAACTTAAGAACTTTAAGTTCTTGAATTCGATAACGATGCGCCGAACCGACCTATACTACTCGGAATGACACCAAATTTTGCAAGAAAGTCATATTCGACATTACGGACCTGCTCAAACTTCCGAAATTGCATTTCGACCCTGATATCAAAACTTCCACTTCCGGTCGGATTCTTCAAAAACCTCCAAATTTCTATCTTTAGCCAAATGACTTCAAAATGACCTCCGTACATCCGAATTCACTTCCGATCGAGCTCCCAACTCCAGAATCACCATGCGAAGCTATTCCCAACCTCAGGATCCCAAACGGACATCAATATTTCTGAAATACACTTCGAGCCAAACTTCGGAAATTCCTTAAAAAATGCTGACTTCCACAATATACGCCGAAACGCTCCCGGGTTAACCAAATCCCGATCCGGACATGCGCCCAAGTCCGAAATCATCATACCAACCTGCTGGAACCTTCAGATCCGGATTCTGAGGTCGTTTACTCCAAATTCCACTCTTAGCCGATTCTTCCAACTTAAGGTTTCTGAGATGAGAATTCTCTTTCCAAATCCACCCGAACTTCCCGAATTTCAATTCCGACCATGCGTACGAGTCATAATACCTGAAATGAGGCTGCTCATGACCTCAAACTGCAGAACGGCGCGCTAGAGCTCAAAACGACCGATTGGGTCGTTACATTCTCCCCCACTTAAATAGACGTTCATCCTCGAACGTGCTAGGAACTGCCCTGGAGTTATCTGAAATCACTGTTTAACACCTCGAGCACCTACCTGTGCCACCACAACCTAGTTGAGCACATTAGCTTGATCAAATATGAAGATATTCTCTTTTATCCATATAATAAGCTCAGAACCCAGTTCCAACACCTGAAATCCTCTTCCAGGCCTGTTTCTAATATGTGAACACCGTATCAACTACCACACGATATACCAGAACATGACTGCATACTTTTGCTGAAATAGTACCCTGCACCGCATAATTCATCATTCAACCGCAATGACATCCCTAAACTTTAATAGCCAAAATTCTACGAATCTGATGCTCCCAATGCACCTTATATATATATATATATATATATATATATATATATATATATATATATATATATATATATATATATATACATATCCTGCTATAATGCTAACGATACCACCACAGCGGAAAAGATGTGCTGAAATTCCTGACCAACTACAGAGTTAACCAAACATTGAAATCTTTTCTCTTGACTTAGATCATCATCTCATTACAAACCAAATAATGGTAACTGTCCTTTAATGTATTTCACATAATCTTCGCACTGATCCCTGATGCAATAATCTCGTCTCACCTGGTATGAACTACTCGGTCAACAAATCACTCCCAGACATGACCATCAGTCTCACACGATGCCACAATGCGCCAATAGGCCACAACTCGAACATGATACATAAGGAAATGACTCAGGAAGGGACTACTCGATTCACGCAACTAATATGAACTTTCCTCAGAAAATAGGGAGTAAAACACAAGAAAAATAATTATAGGAACCTCAACATCCCACTGATGCGGCGTGCAACCTGATTCGAATAGCCTACTCGTGGCGGCGTGCCACCCGATCCCATCATAAAATTCATATAAGGAAATACACACCGAGTTGGATTGCTCATTATTACAAACTACTGAATATCGGTAACAAGTACGCTGAGTTCATAATACCATCTTGAGGAGACTGATAGAGCCATATGCTACAAAACTTAAGCACAACTAAGGTGCGATATATATATATATATATATATATATATATACTGAATCTCAAGAGCTCTCTTGCTCACATAACATCATTACTACGCAGAAACTCAGCACATAGAAAACTTATCAAGCCATTTCACAACTCCCAAGTCGATTCTGCTCGCACCGAACTAGGCTATATACACCACTTTTCTTATAACACCCAAGAGAATATCATCATAGCCGGGACAAAAACCCCACAATCCACAATCAACTGAACCGAACGCCTTCCAGGCATAAATTCTTAATTAAGCAATATTACACTCCTTTATACTTAGTCTAATTCTTCGACCAATCAGGGGGCTACATGTCACACATATACAATCTTCATGCGGTCATACTCCCACGGCCTTCCACACAAGGTAACAAGTATGCACATCCATACCACCGACCACACATATGCTGCAAAACACATCAAGAACCCATGGCCAGGGTGCAAAGCCTCTTTCACCGAATATCGATTTTAGGTGACACTGAAGATACCCCAGCTTACTCAGAACTTCCAAATCATTTTTTCTTGCTCCTCTGAGCTCATGACATCCTTGTTAACACCGAACCGCAATCTGATTCTTACTTCCAGCTCCACACTGACTACTGCACCCAATATGCCGATATGGAATAACATAGGAATTCCATCATACTTCCTGAACCGCTAATAGGGTGAACACTTCATCACATAGAAACCTTTACTTACCTCAATTCATGAGAACCATAACAACACACAAGCGAATTCTCACAATCACAATACATGCAAATCCTTAAGTAGTGGTCTGAACCACCATAAACCTTCTGGGATCCTCCTATACCTGACAGGCCATAGCACTTGAATGCTTCCAATGAAATCTATTACGACGGCCGACATGCCCCACACACATCTGCACAAACCATACACATACTCAATCACACCGAAGGAACTGATCATTGTGGTACATGTGCCATTTCAACCATGGATAACCAATCTATTTTCTTTTAATCATCTTAATTGCCTCAGAGATAGAAGTAACTTCCTTCAACTCATAGTAAACTCAACCCTCACTCATCCCGAGTGACCTTGATTCACGAGACCATGCTGCCTAAATCCCGCAACCTGTATCATACCCTCATGGTAAACTTTCTACAACCGGAAGTTTATTTCTCTCACTCCTCCAATACTATCCTGCATGCTGAAAATAACATAGAACACTCCAACCATTTTTCCTTTCTCATAAATTATGCCGTAAAATATCGATTCTTAATAATACTGCTGCTCGAAACCCTTAAACACCGCATTCTTAACCTTTGAATTCACTAGGACCGCTATTGAGAGTCACCTACTCTTACTGTCCCCGAATACAATCAACTCCAAGGCTCTTCTAGCACATAAAAACCCTTTTCAATAAAGCACGTGACTGAGTCACTACCCTACAACTCGCCCATGCCTTAAGCATAAATTCTGAATTTCCCAAAACCTAACCCTGGTCCAATAGGGCCAACTTTTGCACACATTCATCAATCCCACGCACAATCACCATATTACTCCTTTCCCTTAGCTGCAATAACTTGCCATTACGCCGACAATCCGCCACCTCATGAGAACACAATCCTACAACCCAACTGCAGGTAGTGGGAGTCCCCCACTTTGCCCGAAGCTACTCCTTGCACCACTCTAGACCCTACTGAGATCCCTTCTCCTTTGTTGACATGACCTTGCTCAACCAATCCGTCCAATTCTTCCGAATTCTCCTATTAGCATTCCCCAAATACTCAAATTCTCTAGCATCATTCACACATTCTGCCTCCTACCGAATAGCCACTAGGATTCCTCGCAAAACTTGCAAACCACACAACCGCTAACCTACTCACATGAGATAACTCACCTGTGGAAATCACTAACTGAAACTTTCCAATGACTCTGAAATGCACACTCTCTGCAACATCAATACCCCATCCTAAGCCTGATCTCATTCACCAACTTTGCCCGTCCGTCCGCTTATCATAGACATCTACTAAATGCACTACAACATCTTCAAATTCACTATTATGCTGCCGCTCTCACACTTTGGTTAACCTCATTCCTTTAAGAACTACCTGACTTCCTTCTCTTACGCCTGGCCTTTTAGAAATGGAACCACCACCTAGCACTTTTCACATATCTTCCTTCATCGTATACGGCTCAATAATTGCCTTATTAAATATCCTCCCCTGAGAAGACCTCCCTTCAAACCATTCATCACCCCAACATATGGGCAAACATTTTACCATCATATCGACATCGCGTGATAACCAATCGTAAGCATCATCATAACCTGAGCATAATCTCAAAGTTCTCAGAATCACTGCAACTGGCTGAAACAACATATTACTCTTCCGCAGAGCCACGACAATAGCCCCAATCAATTTCGCAGGGAGAAACATTCTGCACCACATCCATAGTATCATTAAAATTCCCCAAATCCTCGGTTCGTAGCAAGAGCTTCGCGACGCGTAAGATTGAGTAGGAAGAAACATAGGCATAAACCTTAAAGGAATCAAACCGCACGATGGGGAATCAAGAAGGAAAGTACTCCTAACAGCCCTGTAGCCTCTCGAAGATAAGTACAGACGTCTCCGTACCGATCCGCAAGACTCTACTAGACTTGCCCATGACTCGTGAGACCTAATGGAACCTAGCACTTTGATACCATGTTGTCACGACCAAAAATCCATAAGGTCGTGATGGCTCCTGATACCACTGTCAGGCAAGCAAATCATTAATTAGTTGAAATAAATTCCTATTTTAACATTTTCGAAATCGTTACCTTTCACTTTAATACATAATAACTAGATAAAAATCCATTATGTAAAAGCAACAGTCTATTTTTCCAATTTAATAAAAATACAACCCAATTACATCCCAGAACCCGGTGTCACAAGTACATGAGCAATTTCTAAGACTTTTTACAAAATACTACAAGTTTGTCCGAAATACAAGTTGGACAAGGACTTTAGAATAAAATAAATACAATACATAGAGGAAGACTCTGCCGGCTGCGGATCGCCTCTGGATGATGCAGCTCGCCTAAGTCTCCAAACCAGCCTCATCGCTATGAAAGTACATGTGCAACAAAATGCACAACAAGTATAGCATGAGTACGAAAATAACGTGTACTTAGTAAGTATCCCGCCTAACCTAAGAGAGGTAGTGATGAGGGGTCAAATTAGACACTCACTAAGGTCCAACGGTATAATATATGACAGGATATAATGAAATACAGTAGGCATGTAAGACAGTGAACAGCAATGCGTATCAAGCACAGAAATCCAGGAAACTACTGAAAAATAAATAACAATGTTCACCTTCATTTCCCCCAAATATTTGTCCATCCAATATCCATGAAACAATACTAAATAGTCATGCACACACAGGAATAAGACAACCCGTCGGAGTCGTAAGGGAGACATCTAAGTACTATTTGGTCGTAAAGCTTCCCCCGCTCGCCTATCATACCTACGACTCGGGTGCTAACACATATACACCGAATTATCATCAAGCTTCCCCCGCTCGCGAATCATACCTACGACTCAGGTGCTGACACATATATACCGAATTATCATAAAGGTTTTGTGATGACCCAAAAGGTCATCCTAAGTAATTCCAGCTAAATCTGTGTTCTGAGGCCTCGAAAGCCTCCGTTTATCTCACCTCGATATGCATGCGCAGCCCGAGCAGGTATCCGAGAAACTTCCATGTGGAAATTTGATAAAAATGGGATTTTTGAATTGAATAATTGAATAAAGTTGACTTTGGTCAACATTTTTAGTAAACGGATCCGGACCCATGATGTGACGGTCCTGGAGGGTCCGTAGAAAAATATGGGAATTGGGCGTATGTCCGGAATTGAATTCCGAGGCCCCAAGCCCGAGAAATGATTTTTTAAAGAAAATTGTTTTCTGAAAATATTAAAGGAATGTGAAAGTGAATAATTATGTGAAAACCTTGTTACCGGGCCCGTGTTATGGTTCTGGAGCCCGGAATAGGTTTATTATATGTTGTTTGTCCTATCTGTGAGTTTTGGTGTAAAACGGGTTTGATGGGTTTCGGGTCCAAGTGAGGAAAATGGAGTTAATGAACTTGTGAGGTTTCTAAAGAATTTGAAATGTGGCTTGAGAAGTGATTTTATGTTTTCGAGGTCTGAATGAAATTCTGAGATCGGGAATAGTTCCGTTGTGTCGTTTATAACTTATATGCAAAATTTGAAGTCATTTCGAGTGGTTTAGGCCGGTTCGGCGCGTTAAAGTGAATTCTATAATTTCAAAGTTCTTAAGTTTTGAATTCAGGGGTTTTGGAGAGTGATTTTGAGTTTTAACGTTGTATTGAGTGTTCCGTGAGCTCGAGCAAGTCCGTTTAATTATTTGGGACTTGATGGTATTTTTGGACGGGGGCTCTAGTGGGCCCAGGTGCCTACCGGACCCTGTGCGAGGCCAAAAACAAGCAAAAACCACTGCTGGTGCACAGCAGCTGGTGTGACCGCAGGTGCAGTTGCCCAGCCGCAGGTGCGGGACCGCCCCTGCGGTCCTAGCCTCGCAGGTGCGAACCCCAGCCCCTTTCCCAAAGTCCGCAGGCGCGAGACTCAGGCCGCAGGCGCGAGACCGTAGGTGCGGTCTAGGCTATCGCAGGTGCGACCCTTTCCGCAGGGGCGACCAGATTTCCGTAGGAGCGGGACCGCTGGTGCGGCTCCCAACCCCGCAGGTGCGAGCCCAGGGTCCCAGGCCCTTTTTCGCAATTGCGATCCTTTTCTCGCAGGTGCAAACCGCACCTGCGGTCCTATGGTCGCAGGTGCGGAAACCCCTGTTGGCAGCCCACTTAAATACTCCAAAATTTTGGGTTTTCCTCATTCCTTCCATCTTCAAACTCCATTAGAGGGCATCCAAGCTTGGGGAATCACCTTCCACGAACACCCACTGTAAGAGGTAAGTGAAACCCCATAAAACTTCTAATTTTAACAATAATTCCTAGCTTAATTCACTAATAAACCACCTAAAATCATGGAATTAGGTAGTACACTTTAGGGTTCTTAGAAATTTCGTGATTTTCCATGTTAGGCCAAAAATTCTTGAATAAATTACATAACTTCGATTCTTAGACTCCGGGTAATTGATTCCTTCACGAATTTTCGAAAATCTAAACGTGTGGGCCCGGGGTCGAATTTTAGTATTCTTGGAAGAATAGTAGGAAATGCATAACTTGACTTAGAAATTGATTTATTGAGTACTTATTGATGTACTTGGGTTGATTGTGTCTAGATAATACCGTTCCGGAGTCGGATTCTAAAGGAAAGGCTGTGATCGAGGCTTGACTTGCAATTTTTGAGCTGAGGTAAGTGTTTTGCTTAAGCTCAGCTTGAGGGATTAGGTATATAGTATTATTTGTTATGTACAACTCATGTCCAACGTATAGGCGTGGTGACGAGTTCCTATGCGTTGCGGTCAAGTATGCCTGTGAGTCAATTGTGGTGAAGTTTGCTATGTTCCTAATATTCCCCGCACTATGAGTAAATTATGAATTGAAAGTGATACTTGATGTTATTTCTTGACGTTCAGAGTTATTGAGTTATTTGCTCCAGTTGAGGTCTACACGGTATGTATTACTGATGCGAAGTTGGTTATAGCTGAGACCCTTGTCGGGCATTTGTATTGTTGTAAATGATGATTTCTCTTTGCCGGGACAATAGAATTGTATTGAATAATTCCATGCACTTGAGACTTCGTGTTGTTGAATTTCATATTATTGTTGCCTTGTGTTTTATTACTCGTCGCACGAGGGGACATGCCGTGTTGACTGAGTGTTATTATATATGCACGAGGGGACATGCCGTGCCGAGTGATTGTGAGGTTATGCACGAGGGGACATTCCGTGCCGAGTGTTATTATATATGCACGAGGGGACATGCCGTGCCGAGTGATTGTGAGGTTATGCATGAGGGGACATTCCGTGCCGAGTGTTATTATATATGCACGAGGGGACATGCCGTGCCTTTTCTGTTCATTATCTGTTTTGAGAAGCTATATTTCTGCCGTGTCTTTACGTTTCATTTATTATCTTGTACTGTTGTGTTAGCATACTGTTACCCTATCTCCCCAGCATGTTCTCCCCGTATCTGTCTTACTTGCTTATTTCTGTTGTCATTTTTCCTGCTATTATATAAAATTACACAGGTACATATGTAGTGTTGGTCCTAGCCTCGTCACTACTTCGCCAAGATTAGCTCGACACTTACTCAGTACATGGGGTCGGTTGTACTGATGCTACACCTGCACTTCTTTATGTTGTGCAGACTATGCAGCCGGACCCGGAGATCACTGACGATCGGAGCATCTCATTCAGTCACACAGGAGACTCGAGGTAGACCCGCAGACGTTCGTGGGCCTTGACGTCACCTCCTACTTTCCATTTTCAGCTCTGTCTTACTTTGTATTTCAAGACAGTCTTATGTACTTATTTCAGACCTTTTGTTGTAGTAATCACTTAGATAGTCCGTGAGTATGTGACACCAGTTCTGGGATTTGTTTATGGGTTTCATTTCGAAAGTGCTATGTTGTATTTTAGTTATCGTGTTCGTTTTTTGTTCTTAATAAGTTTATTTACTTCAAACGTTGGCTTGTCTAGCGGGTTCAACGTTAGACGCAGTCATGGCCCGAAGGTGGGATTTCGGGTCGTGACAGGTTCCCCCGCTCGCGAATCATACCTGCGACTCGGGTGCTGACACATATATACCGAATTTTCATAAAGCCTCCCCCGCCCGCGAATCATACCTGCGACTCGGGTGCTGACACATATATACCGAATTATCATAAAGCCTCCCCCGCTCGCGAATCATACCTACGACTCGGGTGCTGACACATATATACTGAATTATCATAAATCTTCCCCCGCTCGCGAATCATACCTGCTACTCGGGTGCTGACACATATATACCGAATTATCATAAAGGTTACCCCGCTCGCGAATCATACTTGCGACTCAGGTAATGACACATATCTACTGAATTATCAGAAATCTTCCCCCGCTCGCGAATCATACCTGCGACTCGGGTGCTGACACATATATGCCAAATTATCATAAAGCCTCCCCCGCTCGTGAATCATACCTGCGACTCGGATGCTGACACATATATACCGAATTATCATAAAGCTTCCCTCGCTCGCGAATCATACCTGCGACTCGGGTGCTGACACATATATACCGAATTATCATAAACCTTCCCCCTCTCGCGAATCACACCTACGACTCGGGTTCTGACACATATATACCGAATTATCATAAATCTTTCCCCGCTCGCGAATCATACCTGCGACTCGGGTGCTGACACATATATACCGAATTATCATAAAGCTTCCCCCACTCGCGAATCATACTTGCGACTTGGGTAATGACACATATATACCAAATTATCATAAATCTTCCCCCGCTCGCGAATCATAGCTGCGACTCGGGTGCTCATATGTACACGTATTCACATAATAAATTTACATTTTTGTCAAGAAACAACTTCTCAGGAAAGTGTTAAAATTCTCTTTAGGTGAACCTAAAGATAGTATTTAAATCATGTTTGAAATTCATTTTCCAAGTTTAATAATGTCCAATAATATAACCTTATCAGGAACACAATTATGCAAGGACGGATCCATTATTTTCTCAATTGATTAAGGAAAATGAGCTCCAACCTTTTCAGTATTCAATCACTGACTCGCTCATCTCACCAGGCTAATATCATTGATAAAATCACCGGGACAACAAGTAAGGCATGCTCGTGGGACCTAGACTACCCGGACATGGCATAACACTATCTACGCACGGGCTCCCGTCACCTCGTGTGTACGTAGCCCCCCCCCCCACAAATAGTAACACATACTTAATTAGTTCACCTAGGGGGACAATTCCCCCTCACAAAGTTAGAAAGGAGACTTACCTCGTGTCGAACTTACTTTCCGGATCAAGAATGTGCCCAAAACTTCAAACTCATATCCCAAGGACTCGATACTAGCCACAAGTTACTTAATTATATCAATAAATGCTAAATGAATCAATTCTAATGCATGGAAGTAAGTTTTTCCAAAGTCTTTCCCCAAAAGTCAAAAATCGAACCCAGGCCCGCTCGGTCCAAACTTGAAATTCGGACCAAAATACGATTACTCGTTCGCCCCCAAGCCCCGATATATAAATGGTTTTGGAATCCAACCTCAATATGAGATCTAAATTCCCAAATTCAGTATTCTTAGGTTTTACCAGAAATTCCCAATTCAACCATGAAATTCCTAGATTCTAGGATGAAATGTTGTAAAAAGAAGTTAAGGAGTGAAGAAAATGAGTTAGAAATCACTTACCAACGTTTTGGAGAAGAAAGAGTGTTTGGAAAATCGCCTCTTATGTTTTTGGGGTCTTGAAAAATGAAAAATAACTGATATAAGCCTCCGAAGTCGGACTAGTGGCCCAGCTCCTCCATCGCGGAACGCGAAAACACGACTGCGGCCGCGAAGCACCCCCCCCACCGCGGCCATTACAAAAAGGACCGCAGACTGTAGTGGGTTCATAGATTTGACCCCTCTGACTTGCAACAACTATAGTTTAGCCTAAAGACATCCCGGGACCTACCCGAAACTCACCCGAGCCCTCGGAACTTCAAACCGAACGTTCCAACAAGTCCCATATCATCCCACGGACTTGCTCGAGCCTTCGAAACATCCAAAACAACGCTAAAACTCAAAATCACACCTCAAACCCCCTAGAATCAAACTTAAGAACTTTAAGTTCTTGAATTCGATAACAATGCGCCGAACCGACCTATACTACGCGGAATGACACCAAATTTTGCAAGCAAGTCGTATTCGATATTACAGACCTGCTCAAACTTCTGGAATCGCATTCCGATCCCGATATCAAAATTTCCACTTCCGGTCGGATTCTTCAAAAACCTCCAAATTTCTAACTTTAGCCAAATGACTTCAAAATGACCTCCGTACATCCGAATTCACTTCCGATCGCTCTACCAGCTCCAGAATCACCATACGAAGCTATTACCAGCCTCAGGATCCCAAACGGACATCAATATCACTGAAATGCGCTTCAAGCCAAACTTAGGAAAATTCTAAAAAAATGCCGACTTGCACAATATACGCCGAAACGCTCCTGGGTTATCCCAATCCTTATCTGGACATACGCCCAAGTCCGAAATCATCATACGAACCTGTTGGAACCTTCAGATCCTGATTCCTAGGTCGTTTAATCCAAATTCCACTCTTAGCCGATTCTTCCAACTTAAGGTTTCTGAAATGAGAATTCTCTTTCCAAATCCACCCAAACTTCCCGAATTTCAATTACGACCACGCGTACGAGTCATAATACCTGAAATGAAGCTGCTCATGACCTCAAACTGCTGAACGATGCGCTAGAGATCAAAACGACCGGTCGGCTCGTTACAATTATATTCTTGTTCGAATCCCTAACTCTCTACAACTTTACCTTTCTTGCATATCTGATTCTTGAGATAGTTCTTTAATTAAGGTTGGTTTCTCCTTGAATCTATAATTTGTGCATACAATCCATATTGATTGGAATAATCCCCATGTTTATGAGATATTTTCCTTAGCTGAGAATGGTTCCTTGTGATTTCAGTCCCCATCCGTGATTCTTTGACTAATTTTCAAAATTGACTTATGCTTTTTACCATATAAGTGCACTCAGTATACATTTTCCTTATTTTAGATACTATGTACTTGACCTTATTACATGCCACATTCTTTACTATCGTATTATGGTATAATCAGCCTTCTAGTTGGTTCTTCCCTTATTTAGCATAGTTTACACCCGTTTGAATTATGACTCCTTGATTGAAGGGAGTCCAGACCGTTGGTTTATTTAATTGATGTTGTTTCTATAAATATGCTACTCTATACTCATTTTGAAAGACTATATATACACTCTCCTCATTCATCTTTAGGACACAACACAGACACGAACAATACATTGTTCAAAAAGCTCTCTTTCAAAACAAAGAATTTTCACTCTCTCTTCTGTGCTACTTGCTATTTACATTGAGTGTGCCGGCTGTAAGCCAAGTCTGACTACTGTGCCTCCTATCTCTGTTTGCATTACTGCTTTTATCATCACACTGGTATGTCCTGATTTAAGCTTCAGTCATCCAAACCAATATGTTTCTATTCATGGTTCAGTTCTTTGTATTTCTAATATGTTCCTACTTATGTTTCTATTGTTCTACATGCAACTAGAGTTCTGAATCTCTTTTACATGCCTACTGTCACTTTACCTTGCATGCAATGTGTCTCTGTGTACTCAGCCTCAACTCTTTATATGTATCTCCATGCTTATGACTAATATGTTAACTCAATCATGATGTTAGTTGTTATGTTGACATGTTGCTCTAATTTGACACTTAGTCATATCCCTGAACCCTTAGAAACCCCCTGTTTTATGTGTAAAGTTGCTTGCTTCACAGGCTGTGTACTTGTCCCTCAAACCTCTCACCCTTGTTTGTGATTGCTGGACCACCCTGATACCCTTATGTGATGCTGATTTTGTTTATTCCATTTTACAAATTGTTCTTCAACAATTAAATCCTTATTCTGAAAAGCTGATCTCTATTAAAAGTCCCTCTTCTTTTCAAACTGTTTTTCAACCAAGTTTTACTTAAATTTCCTATATTATGAGCACATCTCACTCTACTCCTAGTTTCTTGAGTTCATCCCCCTTCGTGTGAGCACTGCTTTGGGGACCATTTGAGTAGCCACTAAACTCTGACACACAAGGTTGGCATTCCTACACTACACTTACTCATTCTTGGCTAGGGTACCTGGGTGTGAGCACTGCATGGGATCCTCTGAGGTCCTTAGGAACTCTGACACACCCGGGTTTTGAAAGGCCATGGCATATGTCATTAAGGACTTGGAGACTTGTGCCTATTGGTAGGCTCCCTATAGCGTAACTTCTTAATTTTCTTATTTACATATGTAATTCGTGCAATACTGGTCTGTAATAACTAATTGTAAAAACGATTCTGGGGCGGATAGTGAAATGGGTGGGGAATATGCATGCTATAGTGTAAGTATGGGTAGAAACCATGCCTGTAGGTTTACTTTACCTATATGCGCAATAGTCACCATGCTTAGGATAACATGCATTAGATACCATGATAATTAAGTTTATTTCTTTTAGCATTTCATCATACTTATATCCACTTAGAAATCATGTCCGTAGGACAAATAACAACAAAAGTGGTTGTTACAATATTACTGCTTCGGCATTCTCATAATTGCATCACCTAGAAATCCTGCTTTGCTAGGCTGAATAATAATACTAACCACTATCAATCTTGCACTTAGAAATCATGTCCCTTAGGATATTATTTTCAGCATGTTACTTATGATAAAGTCCTGTGTTAAAAAAATAAACTTTGCATCATTGCATACACTACTACGAACGCCTAGAAATTTCATGTCACGACCCAGAATCCTAATCCGGGTCGTGATGGCACCCAACGACGGGGTTAGGCAAGCCAACACAAATTACTCCAAGTGATACCCTTCCCATCTAATTAAACAAGTCAACATTTACAAATTCTAAACAGTTAAACATGATGATAGTTTGACATGGAAATAGAGCATACACATGCTTGTACAACCCAAACCCGAAAGATATACATACACTACGCGTGTGTGCCAGGACCTAGTGTCACAAGTGTCATGGGCAACTATCGAATATACAATGACTACAATATATACAGAGTCTCAGTCTGAATGAAATGGACAGAGAATATAACAAAAGAACTCCAGGGTGCTTCTAGGAAGTCGCCGGGAAAGCAGCTCACCGTGAAGTATGACCACGGTATCAATATCTAGAACCGGCCTGATAATCAGACGTACCAGCCTCCGGACCTGTACAGTCAAGTACATAAAAGAAAAGAAAGTGCAGCATGAGTACATATTAAATAAATATGTACCTAGTGAGTATCCCGCCTAAACTCGAAGAAGTAGTGCAAGAGGTCGACTCGATACTCACTAAGGTCCAACAGTAATAACATATGGTAGGATATAATGAAATACAATAGGCATGTCAGGGAGATAAGCAACAAATTCTTAGATCCGTCGTGGCGTACGACCCGCTCCCATAAGGTACCTTCTACACTCGTTGTGGCGTACGACCCGATCCCATATTCATTTCAATTTCCTTCCAACACTACCGTGGCGAACAGTCCGATCCCATATTCATTTCAATTTCTTTTCAACACTGTCGTGGCGTACGACCCGATCCCATATTCATTTCAATTTCTTTTCAACACTACCGTGGCGTACGGCCTGATCCCATATTCATTTCNCAAGAGGTCGACTCGATACTCACTAAGGTCCAACAGTAATAACATATGGTAGGATATAATGAAATACAATAGGCATGTCAGGGAGATAAGCAACAAATTCTTAGATCCGTCGTGGCGTACGACCCGCTCCCATAAGGTACCTTCTACACTCGTTGTGGCGTACGACCCGATCCCATATTCATTTCAATTTCCTTCCAACACTACCGTGGCGAACAGTCCGATCCCATATTCATTTCAATTTCTTTTCAACACTGTCGTGGCGTACGACCCGATCCCATATTCATTTCAATTTCTTTTCAACACTGTCGTGGCGTACGACCCGATCCCATATTCATTTCAATTTCTTTTCAACACTACCGTGGCGTACGGCCTGATCCCATATTCATTTCAATTTCTCAACACTTTCCATAACAAATTCCTTACCATTCAACAATTTTTCCATAAAACCTCAGAGGAACAACACTATACAAAACATAACCTTATAGCATACATGGCGTCACAATAAATCATATAAAGCATTACAAGGAAAAACATATAAGGCATTACGAGAA
>ML276126.1:0-18121 GCA_005239495.1 Nicotiana undulata
TATATACACACACGTGATTTGGTGAGGGGCTTTTGAGCCAAGCGCCCGTGCAATGCCGAGTGATTGTGTGTGTGTGTGTGTGTAATGGAGTGGTGAGACATGCATCTTGAGTGTGCTAAGAGTGAGGGTACTTGATGATATAACTGTGAATACTTGACATGTGTATTTTACTTGAAATTATTTCCTCATGCTAGACGGTAATATGACATTTGATGACTAGGCATGTATATTGACATTTAGGCATAGAGATGTAATTTTCTCACGATAACTTGTAAATCAAAAGGCTTATTTGTTTTTGAAAGTGTGGAAAAATATTAGTTCTTTTATAAACTCATATCTTTTGTGCTTCAGTGAAAGATTTGGAATGTAACTATTATACTTTTAAAGCATGTCTACATTTACCGTAATTATGATCGAGTTGAATATGCTTTTGAGTTATTTACTGTTACTGGCATTTTCACATCTTGTGTCATTATTAATTAACGGTGTTGGACACTAACCTTCGTGTGAGCTCGTTACTGCTTTCAACTTGAGGTTATATTTGATACTTATTGAGTACATCTTACTGGTTGTACTCATACTACACTTCTGCAACTTGCGTGCAAATCTCGATGTTGATATTACTGTGGATGGAGGGATCTAGCATTGAAGATGTACTTGCTTTCTAGATATAGCTGCCACTTGTCCTTGGTAGCTTTTAATTTTGCAAATTTACTTATGTATATTTCGAATAGATGATGTATGTACTTTGTACTAACTTTTCAAATTTAATGTCTAAGAAGTTTACTACCAATCCTTGGGAACAATAACAACAACAACATACTCAGTAACATCCCATTAGTGGGGTCTGGGGAGAGTAGATTATACGTAGACCTTACCCCTACCCGAAGAGGGTAGAGAGGTTGTTTTCCGGAGACTCTCGGCTCAACAAGAGAGACAATAATATCAGAAAAAAAACAAAGAAAAGGAATGCAACAATAAAAGAAGCCAGAAAGAAAATAACAACAACGAATAAGTGAAAGGACAATAACACAAAACTATGCAAAACAACAATGTGAACACAACATAGACCGCTAACAAACCTACACAAAACTCTGTCAGACTACCCGTTACAAAGAGGGAAGAACTCTCAACTACCCCCTAGCCTACCACCGTAATGCTCGACCTCCATATCTTCCTATCAAGAGCCATGTCCTCAGGAAATCTGAAGTCACTCCATGTCCTGTCTGATCACCTCACACGGTACAAAGAAGGAATTTGTATTGAATTTCCTTTATTTTATTCATTGGTTGTGATGACCCAACCAATCGTTTTGATTATTTTAGCCATGATCCCCTATTTGTTGCCTCCTATATATTGAATTGTTGTTATGTGATTTGTTGGGGGTGTTTGGTTTTGGTTTCGGACGAGTTTCGGAGTGAAATGGGACATATAGTCCCTAAGTTGGAGCTTTAAGTAGAAAGAGTTGACTATAGTTCAACTTTTATGTATGCAACTCCATAATGGATTTTTTACAGTTCTAATAGGCCCGTAAGATTATTTTAGACTTAGGGGCATGTCAGGATGTTGATTTTGGAGGTCTGTAGGTCATTTCGGCATGAATTGGCGAAAGTTAGAAAGTTAGAGGTTTAGAAGGCTTGAAAGTTTTTCTATGAGTTGACTTTATTGATATCAGTGTCAGATTTAGATTCCAGAAGATGGAATAGGTCTGTCATGTCATTTTTGGCTTTTGTGCAAAGTTTGAATTCAATCAGAGTTCTTTCGGTATGAACCAACATTAGTTTTTGGAATTCAGAAGTTCATAGTTTTGTAGGCTTGAATTGGGTTGCGATACGTAGAATCAATGTTGTGTAGTTCAACTTTTATGTATGCGACTCCATAATGGATTTTTTACAGTTCCAATAGGCCCGTAAGGTTATTGTAGACTTAGGGGCATGTCAGGATGTTGATTTGGAGGTCCCTAGGTCATTTCGGCATGAATTGGCGAAAGTTAGAAAGTTAGAGGTTTAGAAGGCTTGAAAGTTTGTCTGTGAGTTGACTTTATTGATATCAGTGTCAGATTCAGATTCCAGAAGATGGAATAGGTCTGTCATGTCATTTTTGGCTTGTGTGCAAAGTTTGAATTCAATCAGAGTTCTTTCGGTATGAACCAACATTAGTTTTTGGAATTCGGAAGTTCATAGTTTTGTAGGCTTGAATTGGGTTGCGATACGTAGAATCGATGTTGTTTGATGTGATTATTGGCCTCAAGTAGGTCACTTATGTTTTTAGAAACTTGTTGTATATTCAGACGGGGTTCCAGGGACAATGGGAGTGATTCATATTGAATCAAGAATACAGTTCGACATAGTCTTGGTGCTGAAGCTCCAGCCTTCTAGTGCCATCGCACCTACGGAGTGATTGAACACAGGTGCGAGTGGTGAAGTGTTGAAGCGTAATGATGAATCCCAGGTCTGGGCTCGCAAGTGCGATCCCTTGGGCGCAGATGCGCCTCCGCATGAGGGGGATTGCCTTCGCAGAATCATAATTTGAGGAGCATTGGGTAGGACCACATGTCCGGTCGCTTTTTTCGCAAAATCGAGCTCGCAGGTGTGAGAAATGGTCTATAGAAGCGTAACATCTAAAGTTAAGTTTGAACCACACCTGCGATGGATTTTCCGCAGCTGGGTCGTCAAAGGTGCGACCCAGGCTCGCAGAAACGAGGATTGCTGTGCAGAAAAAAAGGGTATTCGAGTGTTTGAAATTCATTTTCATAATTTGGACCTAGAGAGCTCGATTTGTGGCGATTGTTTGAGATTTTTTCAAGGAAATCATTCGGGTAAGTGATTCTAACTCGGATTTACGTATATTTCATGAATCTATTGTTATTTTCATCATCTAATTAGTGATGTGAGTTGGAAGTTTGTGAAATAAATTGTTTAAACTTCCTACTAAAACTTGGGGATTTGAAAGGTGATTTGAGGTCGGATTTGAGTATTTCTTGTATGATTGGACTCCTTATCGAATGAGTATTTGAATTTTGTAATTTTTGTCGGGTTCTGAGACGCTATCCTGGGTTGACTTTTTTAGATGACTTTTTATTTCATTGCAAAGATCATAACTTTATTGTTTGAAATAGTTTCATATAGTTTATATTTATGGTATGAAGTTATTCTAGTTAGATTCGATCCGTTGGAGTTGGATACTAAAGGGAAATGCCTACTAGTGGATTGAGTTAGCATGTTTGGAGGTAAGTGTCTTTCCTAAAATTGTATGTGGGACTTACCCCTTAGGATTGGTGTTGTTTGTGATAACTATGATGTGTGAAAGCCGTGTAAGCAAGGTCACGAGTGTGTGGACGGGGTAAATGTGGAAATTTACCTGTTTTAACTATGTAGACTCCTTTCATGTCTTAATTGAGTTACCTTAATATATTATAATCACCATTTCCAGTTTATCTTCACATGTTGTACTTGTCTTATCTTTTACTTTCTAATTGCCCCATATGTTTAGTTGAAGTTGTTGTTTCCTCTATTCCTAATTCCTTATTTAATCCTGAATTCTTTACCCGAAGTTGTTATTCTTTGAATATCTTGTTCTTGAAACTGCTATTGAACGATAAAGGTCGTGATTCACATTGAGGCAAAGCGTTATGTTGTGAAATACCATTATGTTGAGTTATTCACTTCCGGTTGTTATTGTTGAGACTCTTGTGTACATTGTTATTTAGCCATGGGATATTTATTGTGAAACATAATTATTGTTGCTTTCTTTTGCAAGTTGTGATACTAACCACTCGAGGTGACATTTCTAATACACTGTGATATTGATATGCATGCGGAGGTATAAGGTTTTGGGGTTGAAACACATACAGAGAGATAAGGTGGATTTGATATGCGTGTTGCTAGTAGGGGAACTACGTGAAGCCATGCGGTGTGACAAGGTGGGCTAAAACGCAGAAAGCTATTTCGAGAAAAATGATTTTTAAAATTAAATGTAAGGCTCCCGAAGTGATATGAGGAGAGATTGTGAATTTGTTCGTGAATTGAGACTACGAGGCAGTACCTCGGTAGTGACTCTTGTTGATACTTTCTATATATTCACTTGTGTTTTGTTGTTTTGTTGTTTTGTTCTGTGTCATAACATTCCTTGTTTTCTTCTGTGATGTATTATTTGCCTTAGTTTAGTGTAGCTATTCTTGGTGTATTTCTTTAATTGCCTCATTTCCATTGTTATAATTATTTCACTGTTATACACTTGTTCGGTTTTTATTTGTTCCAGTAGGGCCTTGGCCTGACCTGGACACAACTCTTCTGAGGTTAGGCTTGGCTCTTACTAGGTACCGGTTGTAGTGTACTCATGCTACGCTTCTGCACACTGTTTTGTATGGATCCAGTTACTAGCAAAAGCTCAGCTTCGAAGACTTCAAGGTATACCTATCGGCGTCCACAACCCTCAGAGTATCCCTCTACTGAGATTATTTTATTTCCTTATCCTTTGTAGACTCTGATGTATAGAGATATTCACTACCACTTCAGAGAGCTTGTGACTAGTATTTGTCGGGTTTTGGGATGTTGTATATGTTGAGTTACGAAGTTTATTATATTACTTGTTGAGTTTTAAAATTTTAATTATTATTTCCGTTAATGTTGCATGTATGTTAGGCTTACCTAGTCTTAAGAGACTAGGTGCCATCACTACATCATACAGAGGGATTGGGGTCATGACAAGTTGGTATCAGAGCTATAGGATCATAGGTGTTATGAGTCATAAGCAGGTTTAGTAGAGCTTCGTGGATCGGTACGGAGATGTCTGTACTTATATTCCGGAGGCTATGGAATTGTTAGGAAAATCTTCACTTCTTTGATTCCTTATCGTGCAAATTTGATGACTTTGAAATTTTAAAGTTTTGTCTTTCTATTGTCTCACAGATGGTGATGACACGCACATATGGATTTGATGTTCAGACACTCACACCCCTTACTAGAGCTGCAAGAGGTCGGGGTTGGGGTAGAGGGCGAGGACGGGCACGTGGTGCAGCCAGAGCACCCGCCCGAACCGCTATAGAGAAGCCACTAGTAGATCTAGTTGGAGGGCAGGCACCTGAGATGCCTGTTACTACCTCTGCTTTTCAGGAGCCTCCCTCCATGATTTTGAGCATGTTTGGCACTTTGGCTCAGTCGGGTTTGATTCCACTTGCTCGTGCCACATCTCCGGACGGGGGAGGAGCACAGACTCTCGCAACCCGCAGCCTGCACCCTAGAGCAACCGGTACAGGTTGACAAGGTCCTAGAGGTCATACCAGGGTAGTCGGTTGTTCCTATTCAGCCCTAGGTTAGGGAAGCAGTATCTGAGGAGGAGCAGATCAGGCTCGAGATGTACATAATATACCACCCTTCTACTTTTAACGACTAAGATTCAGATGATGCACAGGGTTTTCTTGAGGAGTGCCACCGTATCCTCCATAATATGGGAATTTTTTATTCAGTGGGTTTCTTTCACTACGTTCCAGTTTAAGGGAGCAGCTTATCAATGGTGGCGAGCGTATGTGATGACCCAAAAGGTCATCCCGTATAATGTTAACTTAATCTGTGTTTCGAGGCCCTGAAAGCCTCCATTTATCTCACCTCAATGTGCGTGCGTAGCCCGGGCGCGTAGCCGGGAAGCCTTTATGTGGAAAATTGAATAAATGTTGAATTTATGATAATTGTTTGGATAAAGTTGACTTTGGTCAACATTTTTGGTAAACGGACCCGGACACGTGATTTGATGGTCCCGGAGGGTCCGTAGGAAAATATGGGACTTGAGCGTATGCCCGGAATCAAATTCTGAGGTCCCAAGTACGAGAAATGAATTTTTAACAAAAATTGTTTTATGAAAAATGTAAAGGCTTTTGAAAATGAACTTTGATGTGAAACCTATGTTACCGGGCACGTATTATGGTTCCAGAGCCTGGAACAAGTTAAATATGTATGATGTGAGTTATCTGTGAAATTTGGTAAGAAAAGGACTTAGTTTGACATGATTCGGACTAAAAATGGAAAATTTGAAAGTTAATGAAGTTTTGAGAATTTTCTTAGATTTTGAGGCTTAATTCAGTGTTTATGAGGTTATTTTGGTGTTTTGATTACTCGAATAAGTCCGTAGGATGTTGTTGAGGTTGTGTGTATATTTGGTATTGAGCCCCGAGGGCTCGGGTGAGTTTCGGGTAGGTGTCGGAGTGCATAAGTGTTGAAAAATCTGATGTCTTATTGTTGTTTCTGGTGTTGGGAAATTTGTACTGTGCGAATGCATTAGAACTCATACGAACGCACAGGGTAACTTGAGGAGGGGGTTGGGTAGCACTGTGCGATCGCATAGGGGGTCTGCGATCGCACAGGGGGTAGGTGAGCTGGGGGGAGGGCGGCTGGTAGATACGCTCTGCGATCGCACCTGTAGCCCCGCGATCGCACAGACCAAAAAACACCAAGTTATTTTTAATACCCAAAACAGAATACATACGTGACTTTTCGACCATTTTCATAAACCCCTTCTTCCCCAACCCTCTTAGGCGATTTTGGAGCACCTCTTCAACCATAGCTTCATAGTAAGTGATTTGAACTCCATTTTCTTCCATTTTCGTCATCAGTTATTAGATTCTAGGCCAAAAATCATGGGATTAAAGGGTAGAAATTGGGGTTTTGGGTAGAGTTAGGGATTTTTGAATTTTTGGGAATTCAATCTCGTTTTGGGGTCAGATTTCAAAATAAATTGTATATTCGGGCCCGTGGTGAATGGGTGATTGGGTTTTGGTCCGAACCTCGTGTTTTGACCAAGCGGGCCCGGGGTCGGATTTTGGAAATTTTGGAAGAATGTTTGAAAATCTATAATTAGGCGTTGGAATTGAATTATTGAGTAATTATTGATGTTATTGTGTCAATTATGTATAGATACGATTGTTTCGGAGTCGGATTCGAGAGGAAAAGCGATGCTAGAGGCTTGATTTGCATTCTTGGAGTCGAGGTAAGTGTTTGGCCTTACCTTAGCTTGAGGGAATAAGTATAGAGTCTTATATGCTATGTTTTATTCCATGTCCGACGTATAGGTGAGGTGACGGGCACCTATATGTTCTTGTCAAGCATGCCCGTGAGTCAAACTTGATAATTTTCATTGTGTTCTTTGATATTCTCTGTGTTACGAATTGATTATCATTCTGGAAGTGGTATATTGAGAGTATTTAATGATGTGGAAAGTTATTTGATTATTCGTTCGGTTGAGGATTATATTGTTGAATTATACCTCTGAGTGAGATTGGTTATAGATGAGTCCCTTGTCGGGACGATAGAATCTTTGTTGAACATTTCTGTGTATTTGAGGTTTCCTATTGTTGTATTTTCCTGTGTAATTGTTGCTTTTATTTATGTTATGCACGAGGGGACATTCCGTGCCGAGTGATTGTGAGGTTTTGCACGAGGGGACATTCCGTGCCGAGTGATTATCTATTATTGCACGAGGGGACATTCTGTGCCGAGTGATTATTATTTATGCACGAGGGGACATTCTGTGCCGAGTGATTGTGAGGTTCTGCACAAAGGGACATTCTGTGCCGAGTGATTTACTTATTTATGCATGAGGGGATATTCTGTGCCGAGTGATTGTGAGGTTATGCACGAGGGGACATGCCGTGCCTTTTTCTGTTTATTTACCTATTCCGAGCTATTAAATTCCTGCTATTATTTCTACATTTACATTATTATCTTGTTATGTTGTTTTACCAGTTGTGGTCCCTTTATCCCCAGCATGTTCTCCCCCGTAGTTGTATTAATTTTTATTTCATGTCATTATTTCCTGGTATATTATTGGACTACACAGGTGTTATTTGTCGTCATGTCCTAGCCTCGCCACTACTTTGCCAAGGTTAGGCTCGGCAGTTACTCAGTACATGGTGTCGGTTGTACTAATGCTACACCTGCACTTCTCTATGATGTGCAGATTACAACGCCGGACCCAGTGGACACTGAGCGAGAGAGTGTCCTTCAGTCCACGGCGACACCGAGGTAGTCCTGCAGACGTCTGCAGGCCTTGGCGTCACCTCTTACCCTTTTCTCTCATTTTTTGTCTATTTCAGTAGTTCCAAGACAATTGTATCTACTTATTTCAGACCATTGTATTTAGTAAACTCTTAGACTATTTGTTAGATTGTGGCACCGGTTTCTGGGGTTGTAGTCAAGAAACATTATTACGGGTCTTCTATTGAATTCTAGAATTTTGTATTACTTTCGATTTTTTAGTATAATTGTTCTAGTTATTTATGGTTATTTAATTGTTAATAAGTAAATTTAATTCAAACGATGGCTTGTCTAGCGGGTGTAACATTATATGTCATCACGACGTGAAGGTGGGATTTCGGGTCGTGACAGCGTATGAGTTGGTTAGTCCGGCCGAGGTAGCTTCACTCACCTAGGCTTAGTTCTCATAGATGTTCATGCGGGAGTTTGTTTCCCAAAGTCTTAGGGATGCATGGCATGAGAGTTTGAGCAATTGCGCTAGGGTGCTATGATTGTATCATAATATACAGTCAGGTTCAACGAGTTTTCCCCACATGCAGCAACTTTAGTATCCATAGTCAGAGAGCTAGTCTATCGATTTATTGAGGTGCTCAACCATACTATTAAATTCTTCATGTCTCGAGACTTGGAGACTGATACCCTATACCAATAGGTAGTGGATATCGCTAGATGATTGGAGGGTATGTGGAGTTGGGAGAGAGGAGAGGGGGAGGCTAAGAGGCCTCGAGATTATGGCTCACATAATGGTACCCGTGCCCAAGTTGCAGCCTGTCATGGTAGAGGCTGTGTGAGCCGTCTTATTCATTCAGCACTAATAGCTTTCAACGGTATTTCAGCCACTCCCAGGTCCTAGGTTGCCCATTATGCACCGCCATTGTCTAGTGCACCTCTTGCATGGGGTGCTTTTAGCGGTCAGTCCATTCAACCAGGCCCTAGCCAATTCCAGCATCCACGTCCTCTAAGAGCTTGTTTTGAGTGTGGTGACACTCATTATATGGTGAGGGATTTCCCTAAAGAGGGGTGAACCTCCACAGACTACTTAGGCTCTACGTATTCCACATGGACCCAGACTTCTCAGGTCGTGGTTGCCGCACTAGTAGCCACTACACCTGCACAGCTAGCCAGAGTTGGAGGTCGGGCGGGTAGAGGTCGCCCTAGAGGGGGAGACCAGGAAAATGTTATTCTCTTCCAACTAGGACGGAGGCGGTTGCATTCAACTCAGTTACACAAGTATTGTTCCAAGTTGTCATAGAGACGAATTCGTCTTATTTGATCCAAGCGCCACTTATTCCAATATATCATCTTACTTTGCTTTGTATTTGGGTATATCCCGTTATTCTTTGAGTTGTCCTATCTATGTGTCAACGCTTGTGGGAGATTCTATTTTTGTTGACCGTGTATATCGGTCGTGTTTAGTTATTCTTGGTGGTGTTGAGACCAGAACTGACCTATTGTTGCTCAATATGGTACATTTTGATGTTATTTTGGGCGTGGACTAGTTGTCGCCTTATAATGCTATTCTTGATTGTCACGCCAAGATGGGGATGTTGGCTATGTTAGGTTTGCCGCTGTTGGAAGGAAATGGTACTTTGAATTATGTTCCTAGCAGGGTGGTGTCTTTCCTTAAGGGACAATAGATGGATGGGAAGGGATGTGTCATGACCCAAATCTTAACTCAGGTCACGATGGCGCCCAACATCGGGGTTAGGCAAGCCAATATGAAATACACCATGTGCCACCCTTCCCTTCTAACTTAAACAAGTCAGAAATTACCAGTTTGGGAGAACTAAACATGTAAATAACCTGATATGGGAGTAAATATAACAAATGCCTGGCCAAGATACAACATATATATAACTATACAGCCCAATACCCAAAATATACGTTGAGTGTGTGCCAGGAACTAGTGTCACGAGTGCCATGGGCAACTACTGAATCTACAATAACTGAAATATATATACAGAGCCTCAGTCTGAACAAAAGACAGAGGAAATATGACAAGGATAACTCCAGGGTGCTGCTAGGAAGTCGCCAAGAAGGACAGCTCACCGTGAAGTATAGCCACTCGGTCAATATCTAGCACTGGACTGATAATCAGACGGGCCAGCCTCCGGACCTGCACAATCAAGTGCAGAAAGAAAGAAAAGTGAAGCATGAGTACATACATAAATATGTACCCAGTGAGTATCCTGTCTAATCTCGAAGAAGTAGTAACGAGAGGTCGACTCGATACTCACTAAGGTCCAACAGTAATAAAGTAAGCAGGACGTAAGGAATACTATAGGCAAGTAAAACAAATAATCAAGTGCATCAATATCCGGCATCATATAATAATCTCAAATCAGACAAGTTTGGTATCCGCTGTGGCGTACTACCCGCTCCCATATGGTACTCACTCACATCGTTCCGCCGTGGCGTACGGCCCGATCCCATCCTGTACATCTTCGGCGTGGCGTACGGCCCGATCCCACCCTGTAGTCTCAATCTCGCCGTGGCGTACGACCCGATCCCACCCTGTAGTCTCAATCTCACCGTGGCGTACGGCCCGATCCCATAATATACTCTCTCATCCCTCTGCCGTGGCGTACGTCCTGATCCCACAATATAATCAATCATCAATCTACCATGGCGTACGGCCGGATCCCATAATATAATCACTCTTCACTCTGACGTGGCGTACGGCCAATCCCATCCCGTGATTCTCTTATCACACTTAAATCAATCCAAGTATCACAACGTTCAAAGACAACAATACCAATCACACAAGTATACAAGTCACACCAATGATACAACAGGGAAAAACAATGAACATACTATGTCCTAACTACCCAGACGTAGCAGTAATAGCAAACAAGGTTACCAATAGGGAGAATTTCCCTCTTACGAGGTTAGAAAGGAGACTCACCTCGACGAAGCACTCCTCGGACCAAAGACCGGATCAAGAATGCGCCCAAAGCTCCGAAATTACCCTCGACGGCTCACAACTAGCCAAACATAGCATAATTGAATCAATTTATGCTCCAAGAATAAGAATTAACAAGAAATTCCAAAATATAGTATTCTTGAAGCTTTTTGAAATTTTTGACCCCGGGAATACTTAATCGGATTTTGAAAATTCTCGAAGGAATGAATTACCCGAAGCCTAAGGATCGTAATTACATAATTTATGTAGGAATTCATGGCTAAAAAGGATAATTCACTAATTCAAAGCCCTAGGAATTTCTACCCAATATTTCCCGCGATTTTGATATTTTTTAAGAACAAAATTAGTTGAATTCCATGAAAGATTGATAATTTAGAGAAGAAGTCACTCACCTTAGATGATAGTGGCTTTGGACAGCCTTTTCCCCCAGCTCCAAGATGCTCCAATAGAGTTTGGAAATTGGAAATGAGGAAGAAAGCCCGTAATTGGGAATTTAAAAACTGCCTAGGAAAATCTTCACTGCGATCGCGGCATCAGGCCTGCGATCGCGTAGAACAAATGACCCTGGCCCTCGAGAAGCACTATGCGATTTCATAGATGGGGCCTGCGATCGCGGAGGGTGGGAAGGTAGGCTTATGCGATCGCAGGAGTGAGGTCTGTGACCGCAGAGAGGAACAGGCAGTAAGGGGGGTGGGGGGGTAGGTCACTTGTGCGATCGCAGGAGTGAGTCTGCGACCACAGAGGGTTGGGGATGGGACCATATGCGATCACGGAGTGATGTCTGCGATCACAGAGAAGGATACCAGACAGAAAATTTCTGGTTTTTCTAACTTAGCTCCTGGGGGTCTAAAACACCCCTGAGCCCCTCGGGACCGCGTCCAAAAGCACCGGAAAGTTTGTATTTGTGGTACGGAGTCGCTCGAACTTCCGAAACATGAAAAACAACAACGGAACTCAAAATTCAACCCCAAAACCAAATTAATCAAACTTAAGAACTTTGAAATTCTAGAATTCATTACATTTTGCCGAACGAGTCTATACTACTCGGAATGACCCCAAATTTTGCAGACAAGTCACAAATGACTATACGGAACTATTTCTGGTCTCGGAATTCCATTCGGACCTCGATAGCATGAAGTCCCGTTCCAGGCCAAATTCTAAATTTAAGGAAATCCTGATTTCCATTTCGGGCGCTGAAATGCTCCCGGGTCATCAGAAACCCAAGACGAACATACGCCCAAGTCCAAAATCATCATACGGAGCTGCTGGAGCTATCAGAACTCGATTCCGAGGTCGTTTGCTCAAAATGTTGACCGGAGAAAAAGTTGGCCAAATAGGCCAGCCTTAAGGAACCAAGTGTTCCTAAACCATCCAATTCATTCCCAAATCCCGAACCACCTGCTCCCGCGAGTCATAAAGCATGAATAGTCGCTACGGAAGGTTTCATTTAAGGAAACGGGACCCTAATACGCAAAACGACCCATTGGGTCGTTACATTCTCCCCCTCTTAAACAAATGTTCGTCCTCGAACGGGACTAGAATCGTACCTGGAGTGCTGAATAGTTGTGGATATCTGCTCCGCATGTCCCGCTCGGACTCCCAATTCTCCTCCTCAACTGGTTGGCCCCTCCACTGGACCTTAACCGCAGAAACTGTCTTAGACCTCAACAGGTGGTCCTGCCTATCAATAATGGCAACTAGCTCCTTCTTGAAGCCCAACTTCTCATCTAACTGGATAGTGTTGTAATCAACCACGTGCGAGAAGTCGGCGTGATACCTTCGAAGCATAGATACGTGAAATACTGGGTGAACTCTTGATAAGGCTGGAAGCAAAGCAAGCTCATAAGCAACCTCTCCAACCCGCTGGCACGGTTCAGCATGTGATACAAAGGTGATCACGATTGGAGATGACGGTGTTTTACAGATGCAGGGCGAGCTATGTTTGCCCAATGTAGATTGTTTGCATGTGTTGATTCTTTAAGAGGCCCACAATTCGCGGTACTCTATTCATCCGAGTTTTGCTAAGATATATCAAGATTTAAGGCAACACTATTGGTGGAGGAGGATGAAGAAAGACGTAATGGATTATGTAACTCGGTGCCAAAATTATCAACAGGTGAAGTATGAGCATCAGCGACCAGATGGATTGCTTCAGAGGCTAGAGATTTCAGAGTTGAAATGGGAGCGGGTTGCTATGGATTTTGTTGTTAGTATCCCACGGACCTAGAGGAAGTTAAATGTAGTATGGGCGATTGTGGATAAGTTGACCATGTCAGCTCATTTCATTCCAGTGGTGACTACTTATTCTTCAGAGCAGCTAGCTCAGGTTTAAATTTGTGAGATTTTCTAACTTCATGGCGTGCCGATATCCTTAATCTCTTATCGGGTTATGCAATTTACATCGCAGTTCTGGAAGGCAGTATAGAGAGATTTGGGCACACAGGTTAAGTTGAGTACACCATTCCACCCACAGACGGATGGATAGTCTTAGCGCAGTATCCAGATATTAGAAGATATGCTTTGTGCCTATGTGATTGAGTTCAGGGGTTCTAGGCATCAGTTCTTGTTGCTTGCGGGTTTTGCCTACAATTACAGCTACTACTCGAGCATTCAGATGGATCCGAATGAGGCCTTGCATGGGAGGCGGTATCGGTCTCGAGTGGGTTGGTTTGAGCTGGGCGAGGCTAGGCAATTGGGTACTAACCTGGTTCAGAATCCATTCGAGAAGGTTAAATTGATTCAAGATCGTGTTCAAATAGCCCAATCAAGGCAGAAAAGGTATGCGGATCAGATGGTTTGCGATATTGCATTCATGGTTGGGGAGTGGGTCTTGCTTTAGGTTTCGCCCATGAAGGGTGTTATGAGGTTTTGGAAGAAGGGCAAGTTGAGCCCTAGGTATATCGTACCTTTTGAGATTCTTGAGAGGATTGGAGAAGTGGCCTACAAGCTTGCACTGCCAACCAGTCTAGCTGCAGTTCATCCAGCATTCCATGTTTCAATACTCGGGAAGTATCAGGGTGATCTGTCTCATGTGTTAGACTTCAGCTCAGTCTAGTTAGACAAGTATTTGTCTTATGTTGAGGAGTCCATGGCCGTTTTGGATAGACATGTCCGAAAGTTGAGGTCAAATTTACGTTTCATTCGCATTTGCGATAAAGTTGTCGCATTTGCGATATCTGGGCTGGCTTGGCAGTCTTCGCATTTGCACAAGAAATCTCGTATTTGCGAGGATGGCCTTCCCAGGCCTGGTTCGCATTTGCGAACAAAATGTCGCATTTCCCTAGCATGTTGGCTTCGCAGTTGTGAGATCAGAGGCCTGTGCCAAAACCCCAGATACACCAGCTGAGATCTTTTAGTTCTAATCACTCCGTAGTCTACCCGAAACTCACCCGAACCCTCGGAGCTCCAAACCAAACATGCACGCAAGTCTAAAAACATCATACAGACTTGCTCGTGCGATCAAATCATCAAAATAACATCAAACCCACAAATTTAACCTCAACACTCATGATTTTCTCAAGAACACTTCAAATTCACTATTTCTCAACCGGACGTCTAAACCATGTCAAATCAACTCCGATTCTCACCAAGTTTCACAAATAAGACTTAAATATCAACAAACATTTACCGGGCTTCAGAACCAAAATACAGGCCCGACACCAACGATTTCAAACATTATTTCATTTATTTATTTCCTACAAAACCCAGCACAACAATTTTCTTCAAACAATATTTTCTAAGGCTATGGACCTCGGAATTCAATTCCAGGCATACACCCAAGTCCCATATTTTACTGCGGACCTCCCAAGATTGTCGGAACATCAATCCGGATCCGTTTACTCAAAATGTTGACCAATGTCAACTAAAACCAAATTTTAAATTCTCAAAACTATTATTTTCTAATATTCTTACATGCTTTTCGGCTTCATGCCAGGACTGCATGCAAATCGAGATAATTAAAATTAGTCTTTTTAAGGCTAATGAGCCTGAAATGGAGTCTTTATTTATAGGACAGCCCCTGGGTCATCACATAAAATTTCTCCCCCCACCCCCACTGTCACGACCCGAAATCCCACCTTCGGGCCATGACTGCGTCTAACGTTGAACCCGCTAGACAAGCCAACGTTTGAACTAAATAAAACTCATTAACAACTAAAACGAACAAGATAACTAAGGCATCGATGGTCAACAATATGAAGGTTAACAAATTACCAAAAATAATATAGCAACTTTGAAATAAAAACCCATATACAAATCCCGAAACTGGTGTCACATACTCACGAACTGTCTAAGATATTACTAAAACAAAGGTCTGAAAATAAGTACATATGACTGCCTTTGAACTATAAGATAAGACAGAGCTGAAAGTGAAGGGTAGAAGGTGACGCCAAGGCCCACGAACGTCTGCGGGTCTACCTCGATGTCTTCTGTATGAACTGATGGAATGCTCCGACTATCAGTGACCACCGGATCCGGCTGCGTAGTCTGCACAACATAAAGAAGTGCAGGTGTAGCATCATTACAACCGACCCCATGTACTGAGTAAGCGCCGAGCTTAACCTCGGTGAAGTAGTGACGAGGCTAGGACCGACAACAATATATGTACCTGTGCAATTCTATATAATAATAGGAAAATATCGACGGAAATAAGTAAGTAAGACAGATACGGGTAGAACATGTTGGGGGTAAAAGGGGCAACAAAATGCTAGCACAGTAGAACAGGGTAGTAATTGAAGTGTAAAAAGTAAAAGCCGGAATTTAACGTCTCAGGACAGATAATGAACAGCAAAAGGCACGGCATGACCCCTCGTGCATAATCTCGCAATCACACAGCACGGAATGTCCCCTCGTGCATAAATAGTAACACGTGCAATAAATAATCAACGATCAACACGGCATGTCCCCTCGTGTGATAAATAATAAACAATCAGCACGGCATGTCCCCTTGTGCAATAAATAATAAACGATACCCACGACATGTACCCTCGTGTGATAAATAATAAACAATCAGCACAGCATGTCCCCTCGTGCGATAAATAATATAAAAGCAACAATATAATGTGAAAATCAACAATAAGGAGTCTCAAGTGTGTGGAAATACTCAATAAAATTCTATCGTCCCGGCAAGGGACTCAAATATAACCAACCCCGCATCAGAAATATAGTTTCAACAGTAAAAACCTCAACTGAAACAAATAACACAATAACACCCCATGTCATGGAACAACATCAAGGTATCACTTCTAAATCACCAATTACTCATAGTACAGAGAATATTAAGAACACGATATGATTCATCACAATTGACTCACGGGCATGCTTGACCGTAACATATAGGCACTCGTCACCCCGCATATACATTGGACATGAGTTACACATAGAAACTAAGACTCTATACTTAATCCCTCAAGCTAAGGTTAGGCCAAACACTTACCTCGGCTCCAAAGTGCAAGTCAAGCCTCTAATAACGCCTTTCCTTAAGAATCCGACTCCGAAACAACGATATCTAGGCTTAATTAATTCAATAATATCAATAAAGACTTAATAACACAATCCCGTAGCCTAAATATACAATTCCCAACATTCTTCCAAAAATACCAAAATTTGACCTCGGGCCAGCTTGATCCAAACACGAGGCTCGGACCAAAACCCGATCACCCATACCCCCACGAGTTCAAATATATGATTTGCTTCAAGATCCGACCCCAAATTGACGTTGAATCACCCAAAATTCCCAAAAACCTAACTCTACCCAAAATCCCTAATTTCTACACTGATTTTAGGATTTTAGGCCTAGATTTTAGTGTTTGTTGAAGAACAATTGAAGAAAACGGAGTTAAGTACACATACCTATGAAGCTACGGAGGTTGGAAAGCTTGAATTTCGTCTATGGGGGGTTTGGGGAAGAAGTAGGAAGTGAAAGATGGGAGTAATACGTAATGGGTTTGTTTTGGACTGAAAAGAAAATACCTTGGCAAAATACTCTATGCGTTCGCGTGCACTGAGCCGCATTCACACAGGCTTATCTCCCCAAGCCTATGCGTTCGCAAGCCCAGAGTCGCGTTCGCACATAGCAAAGTGGCTCCCCATCCCAGCTCCCTTAACATGCAGTGCGTTCGCCCCGGAATAGCCGCGTTCGCATAGGCTTAAGCTCCCTGGCCTGTGCGTTCGCGAGCAAGTCTGTGCGTTCGCACAGAATAATCCCAGCCCCCCCCCCACCCACGTGCGCTATGCGTTCGCATGGCTATCAATGCGTTCGCATAGTGTTAAATTCCTGGACACCAGCAGTTGAGATAAAAACACCAGATTTTTCATGTTTCACACCTCGTTAGCTACCCGAAACTCACCCGAGCCCTCGGGGCTCAAAACCAAAAACACACACGACACCCAAAACATCCTACGGACTTGTTCAAGCTTTTAAATCATAAAAATATCATCAAATTCATCGAATTAAACCTCGAAACTCTTAGAATTTTCTTAAAACTTCATAAAACTCAACTTTTCCAATTTTAATCCGAATCACGTCATTTCAAGGCCGTTTTACACCAAATTTCACAGATAACTCACATAACATATAATAAATCTATTCCGAGCTCCGGAACCATAATACGGGCCCGGTAACACGATTTTCAAATAATTATTCATTTTTAAAAACCTTTATTATTTTCAAAATACAATTTTCTTTAAAAATTCATTTCTCGCGCTTGGGACCTCAAAATTCGATTCCGGGCATACGCCCAAGTCCCATATTTTCTTACGGACCCTCCGGGACCGTCAAATCACGGGTCCGAGTCCGTTTACCAAAAATGTTGACCAAAGTCAACTTTATTCATTTAATTATCATAAAATTTCATTTTTATCAGATTTTAACATAATGACTTCCCGGCTACACGCCCAGGCTGCGCACACATATCGAGGTGAGGTTAGCGGAAACTTTCAGGGCCTCGGAACAAAGATTTATCTAGGATTACTTAGGATGACCTTTTGGGTCATCACAATCTCCACCTCTAAAACAAACGTTCGTCCTCGAACGGACATAGAAAAGTACCTGAGTCTGAGAAAAGATAGGGATAACGACTCCTCATATCGGACTCAGACTCCAAAGTAGCTGCCTCGGCAGGCTGACCTCTCCACTGAACACGGACCGAAGGATAACTCTTCGACCTCAACT